>VMDR010022113.1:0-16405 GCA_007922815.1 Macrotus californicus
GCCTCTGTGTTCTTTATTAGCTTGTCAGGTGATTGAATACACGCCCATGTTCAAGAACAACTGTTCTAGGGCTGCTGTCCACCCTTCCCCAGTACACACAGACATTTTTTATTCTTTAGAAATGACTTGGCTGTTCTTGCCTTTTGCTTTATTGATCAATTTAAAAAACAGCCCGTTTTACATGATTTCTGTTGGGACTTAACTTGGGGTAACTTTCAATCTATAGATTATTTTATAAAAAATGTATCTGAAATTTCTTCTTCCTTACATGATCCCTTATAAATTGGTTTCTGCCCCACCACTCTACTGGAAAAAGCCACACATTATAGCTCTTGTATACATGGTACACATTTTCACTGTCAGATACATTTGAGGAATAGTAGAAAACAAAACACTGCATGAGAGGAAGATGCTCTGTGCATCTTACATCAGTGTGTTGGTCATAACAACCATGTTGCTAAAGAAGTTGAGGACTGTTAAGGGGGTTTTGTCCCTCGAATTCATCTTTCCCATAAATGCTAATAAAAACTAAACCTCGAGTATGCTCAGAGAATATATCACAATTCACCTGAATTTATCCATAAGACTCCAGCGTGAATTAAATGTTTAAGTTCCATCAAGTTCCATTGGAGCAAATGTTCTCGCTTTATTGATTTCCAGAAAAAAGTCAATAGCAGTACTGATTGACTTGACAGTTCTTTTACTTCTCCGGAAGTAAAAGAAATGCTGCTTAAAACTGGAATGACGGAGGGGGGTGGAGGGGACTGAATGGTAATGGGAAAACTACAAGAAAGATAAGAAGCTAGAATGATGAGACACAATACATTCTTACCTCTGTGTCTTGCTGCACAGAGATTAGAGAACACATTCGCTGGACAGGAAAGTGAATTTTCTTAAGCTGTGTACTCAGTTCTGCAAATTCTCACAAAGGATGGCAGGTGGCTACCGTTTGCTGTCAGCACTCACGTCCCCACTGAGTGTGAGGCTTTTCCAGCCCTGACCCCTTCCTTAGAGCCACTAGGGAAACTGGTACAAAAGGCCAAAGAAGAGAGATGGAGAGAACACCTATATTTCTTCATTTTTTCCTTCTTTTCTCTTCTTTTTAAGCATTTTGCATGCTGACCAAGACATTGAAACGTGTATTAAACAAATTAGTAATTTAATCTGTTTAAAGCCAAGGGGGGTAGGATTGAGGGTGGGAGGTGGGGATGGCTGGGGTGAGGGGGAGTGGTGGGGGCAAAATGGAGACAACTGTACTTGAGCAACAATAAAAAAATCCAAGCTCTTATTTATGAGTTTTAGGAGCTTAGAATAATTGTTAAAACATGTACCTCATTAGAAAAAATATGGGATGATAAAAATAGTGAGTTCTTTGGAAGGTTCTTACAAGTACTAAGATAGTAAACTCATGTGAAGAGTCTTCACACTGGGCAGTGTTTTGCAAACAGTTCTTCATAATCCTTTAGTATGAAGTTAATATAGTGGGTAGTAGCCAACCTAAAAACATGCATATAGAATAGACACTATCAGAGCGTGTCACATTAATGAGGGTATGCATTGGATAGTGAATTTTTTTTGCTTCAGTTTCTAATACATGCACACATGTACACACCTGTATATACCAGGTCATTATGAAAAATGTATTTCTTACTATGGGTTGGGGTAAAAGAAGTTTGAAGAAAACTAATATAGGGCAAAGATTATAGCCAACAAATATTAACATCTTTCTTTTCCTTGTTTATTTTACCTTTTGCTAGGTTTGTGTACTGGAATTTGGTCACAATAAGTACAGTTGATCCTTGGAATTTATAAGGGTACCATAAAGTCTCATTGAGAAGTGGCCACTGGAGAGTCTCCCAGGCACTGCTGCCAGATGCTCAGAGCATGTGTGACAGAAACAGAGCCTAGGCCATTACAACTTAGAATGTCATGGATTATCAGATACTCTTGCAGATAATGAAAACCTTGGAGGAATTCCAACTTTCCGTAAGAGATCAACCTGACATGTGCATTTGTCCCAAAGCCAATTTTCAAATCATACTATTAGGCTTTATATAAGTAACTTAATCCTCTCTACCCCTAAAAATTCTCATGTGTCATATAGGCTAATAATACTTTTTGGTGAGCACCGAATGAGTTGACATGTGCTAAGTATTTAGCACATGATAAGCTTTCTCCATAGATGTTAGCTACTGTCTCAGGTCAGGGGCACAAGAAAACAGGCCATGAGGTGCAGAAGCCATTTGAGGGCTTGATCTCAGGAACATCATCTTTAAGCAGATGAGGAAGGCACAACTGGGCAGAGGAAGGAGTCAAATGCATGGAAGCAACAGAGGCCCAGGTCAGGATGTCTGGTGCTGAGATGCCCACTTAGATGGTACTGAATGAGACAAGGGAATCACACCATTTTTATAACTCTCTCCATTAAAGGGAAATCCCCAAAAAGTAATTCAGTGGAGGGAAGCAAGCAGCCAACTCTCCCAGCAGCCCTGGGATTGAGCACGTGAGTCCTAGGGGAGCTTGGTACCCAGTCCCAGCTCATCCAGGTAGCCCTCAGATCAACTTGTTTCACATAGGAAGTTTATCCCATCTAGGTTCCGTGCTGCCAGGATTCTGAGGGTTCCTTGGGCAACTTACAAGAGGAAGGTCAGTGAGATAAACTGAGGTTCTCACCACTGAAGCTGTCTCCTCACTGTCCCACACATTCTAGAGTCCCCTCATCCTCAGTTCGCATCTCTCCTGGTCTGGGTGGCATACCTGGTGGCAACCCAGACCCTCATGCCTTGTCTCCATGCCCACTTGGGCCATGACTGCTCTCCTAGTCCATTTATCATCAAGACAGGGCAGAAGAATGCCAAGAAACACCCTTTTGGCTACCTGGGTGCTAAGTGTATCCTTCCTTACCTTGTCTATATGACAGCCTCCTTCTAATGACCAGGATCCCAGATCCACTAAAATGGTGGCTCCTTTCTTTGACTTCCAGTCTTTTGTCATGAGTGACTTGAAGTGACTTGGCAGAAGCTGTAGCTTAAAGTTTAATGACACCCTTACTCTAGCCTCTCGTGGGGGCATTCCCTTCTAGAAATCAGGACCTATAGACCCATAGAGCATGAAGGTATGGAAATGGGAAGCACAAATACTACTTGGGAACCAGATCCTTCAGATGGAAGGACAGGAAGCATAATTTCCGCAAATGGGTCTTTCAGAGTGATATTGAGCAAGGCCATTTCTATTTCTACCCCTTGGCCCCCAGATGCATATATTCTACTGACAAGGGACATAGCACCAGCACACATAACGGTCATCAATTCAGTGCATACAAGGAGTACTAGAGTGTATGTTAGGTGGCTCTTCATCCTTGCAAGCTATTATCCCCAGCCAGCGCCCCAGCAGTGCCTTCCAACTGTCATACCTCTGCTTATCAGACCAGCTGCAGCACGGTCACCATGCAGCATCTCGTTACCATATTCTGCAGCATTGCCTGCTTTATTATAAAGTGGCTTCCTTGGAGATATAAGGGATTCTATGTCAGAGGATCAAACACTGGAAATACTTGCATAATAACTTTGCTAGCCAAGGCCATGTGAACTGACTAAGATTTGCCTTAGACTGAAGCCAGTACAGAAGTAAGCAAAACAGAAATGGAGAAACATTTCTGAAAACACAGTTTGAGCAGTTGGTTTTTTAAGTACATGAAGTGAGATTGCCCTGATTTTTCAGCTAAATGAGCTGATAAATTACTATTATTATTATTATTATTGGAGTTGGGCTTCTGTCACTTGCATCCAAATGAGTTTGGATGAAGCTACTGACTTGTTTTCCATGGATGCTTAAAATTAGCATCATAAATCAGGACTTTATTCTGCCTTGAGAGTCATTTTCTCTGTTCAGGCTGACTTTGAATATCTGTGATTTGGCCCATGTTGTGATAATTTTACAGTTGGAATATCAAAAATAGATATTTCCAGGTTCTTGTGGATCTTACAATATTAACCAATGGGCATATCGAGTTCCACGGTCAGGAGGTAGGGAGATAGGAGGTAGGGAAGCAGCAGAGAGGGAGGGAGGAAGACCGAGAACCACTTATTGAGCACTTATTACATGCCCACCACTGTTGTGAGTGCCTTTGCAATTGCGGGAGTGCCTTCTCATTGCAACCCTGTGAGGCTGGCATTAGTTTTCTCATCTTGATGCTGAGGAAAGAGGATGGGAGAAGCTAGGTAACTGGCTTTAGGTGGCTCAGTTAACAAGTAGAAGAATCACAGATTCGAAACACGCAGCACTGACTGCGCTAGCAGTGAGCGCAGAGGTGTGAGGGATCGGCAGGAATCAGAAAAGCCACCTGGAGAAGTGGGAGCAAAAGCTCTTCTCCTCTCTACTGTTTCACTTCCTGGTCTCCTGAAGACATTCTTCAAATTACTTGGGCTGTTGTAGACATGGGTGAATATTTATTTTTGATCTGTCTCCAAATGCACTCACAGAGATGCATGATTTTGATGTGAAGGGGATTATTTCATGCTTGCTTTTAAACTATATTCCTGACTTCGGTTTCTGTAATAGTCAGATTGTAATCATAGTAACACAGCTACACTTGTCTCAGGTCCTAGTAGCCTGGCGTCTCTCTATCTTTGACCTGTTAGAAGAGGAGGGTCTCTTGGCTCAGTCTCTGTCCTTGAGCTCCCGTGAGCTCTGTCATTAATGAGTCACGTCAGACCCCTTTGTGGGGCTTCTGAGAGTCTGAGGTAGTACTTCATTCAAAGCACCTCCCTTCCAGTAGTCTCTGATAATCATAGCCAATCTCACCTTTAATATTTAATTCCCCACATGCCAGTTTCTAATTATATGTACAAGGTTATTTTTAAAAAATTTTCTGAGCCCTTAATTGAAAGTATTTAAAGAACTTTCTGGGGACCATCGAAGCACAAGGCAAAACAAACCCATGGAGCCTCTCATTCTGAGTTCCGCAGTCACATCTAGTCTAGGTCAGGAATGAGTGACAGCAGTAACTTTAGTGCCCCTGGGGAGAGGGACTAATTCCATTTCTGGACCTAGAATTTGATCGTGTCTTTTGAGACTTTTGGGAAGAAGTCTCAGAATGTGGTAGAAGTGCTTGCTTGGGAGATGTGTGGCTTTGTGGAATGAGACCAGGTTTTAGAGTCAGAGCCATCTGGGCATTTGTTCTGACTCTGCCTCATAGCATGGGACCCGAGAGAATGCTTCACCTCTCTTTGACTTAGTTTCCTCCTCTATAAAATTGGAATAATAAGTAGCAGAGGCTCTGCAAAGGTTGCTGTGAGGAGCTGGACGGACACACACACAGACACACACACACACAAACACCATTTGCAATGTGCCAAGCACTGTTTAAAACATTTTACAAATATTAAATCCTTTAATACTCATGATGACCTATGAAGGGTGAAAGATTAATATTCCATTTTACGTATGGGAAAACTGAGGTCCAGAGCAGTTAAGTGCCTCAACCAGTGTCATAGAGCTAGTAAGTGCTGGAACCGAGTTTCAAGTTTAAGCAGTCTGGTTTCAAAGCCTGTGCCTGCTGTAGAACATGGGGCCCTTGGGTGGCAACTCGGTTATGAGGATGGAGCCCTCATACATGGGATTAGCACCTTATAAAAAAGACCTCGGCTCACTCATCCCTTTACCATGTGATGACACAGCGAGAAGAGAGTCTGGTCTGTGAAACAGGAAGAGGACTCTCACCAGACATCAAACCTGCTGTTGCCTTGATCTTGGACTTCCTGGTCTCTAGAACTGTGAGAAACAAATTTGTTGTTTATAAGCCACCCCGTGTATGGTACACATTCTAGCAGCCCAAACACAATGACAATTTTAAGTTCAGGCAGCCTGGTTTCAAGTCCATACTGTTAACTGTTAGGCTGCCTCAAAGGGTAGCTATTTTTATCATCTAGTTTTAAAATGTTTAATACAATGATCGTGTGTCACAAGATGGTGCCTGTGTGGACACTGACTCTGTAGGAGGTTTAACTAAGTCACTTTCGTATAAGAAATCAAATCAGCTTTACTTATTATTAGGGCTCAATAAGAATAAAACAGCCACATTTTGAATAAGTTACTTAAGGATGGTCTAAGAAGTTCCTTGAAACTGAGAAGGACTGGATATACTGCTTTGTAAGTTGAAGAAACTCTTTTTCTACTTAGTACCCAGTGGTTACATTGACATTCTAAAGAAACACAGCATCTCATCATAGAGTGTTTCTGGGATTTAATCATAGAAATATACCAAAAAATAGACACCACATCAATACCCAAAGTTTCAATACTAAGTTCATAATCATAATCTTCAAAATCAGGAACTTTAATAAGTGTGTGAAATCCTAGATAAATATTGAATAGGTTATTTAGTTTAGACATTGCCGAGCCTTTGATATACTAATGTGCTGTGCATATATGGTTTTTAACTGTTGGCTATGGAACTTACGATGGCTTCATCACGTGCCAACTTGGCCAGGCCAAACTGTGTATGTCAGAATTCCCTTCTCTGTGTTTCTGGTCAGGGTAGGCCACAAGAGACATTCTTGTGGAAGATGTGGAAGGATGAAATGAAGCAGCAGCGTTTTGTAGCTCTCTGCTGGCTGATCTCACTGATGTGAACCCTCCTCCCACTTCTCCAAGTCTTGGGCCAGGTGTTTGTTTAGCTCCAAGACAAAGGGCACCAGCTTCTCCTAGAAGACATCCATGCCATCAAAGTCAGAGGCGGTAAGAGCAAACATGGGTCTCAGCTGTGCAAAGGGATGTTGGCTAATCCTTGTTCTCCCTTCCCACATCCACCTTTCTTCCTTGATTACCTGTTCTGTGGAATTCAAGCTTCAACAATTTACAGAGATCTTTTTATATTTTAAAAGATTTTATTTATTTATTTTTAGAGAGAGGGGAAGGGAGGGAGAAAGAGAGGGAGAGAAACATCAATGTGAGAGAGACATATTGATTGGCTGCCTCACACGTGCCCCCAACCAGGGACCTGTCCCTCAACCCAGGCATATGCCCTGACCAGGAATCGAACTGCTGACCCTTCGGTTCGCAGGCCCACACTCAATCCACTGAGCCACACCAGCCAGGGCCACAGAGATTTCTTAAACAGTTCCTGTAATTACATAAGATAAAATCCCTTGTATATCAACTTATGATATATGTGTCATATAATATATGCTATACAATTAATAAAAATAATATATACAACATTAAAAATAGCACATCTCACCAATTATTTCTACTTCTCTAATTGAGACCCTAATAGATACATAACCCTTGAGTCATGGCACAGCTAATTACATCTTTAGAAACAGCACTCTGCAGAACACTAATTAGGAAATTCTAACGTAGTCAAGTCACTTTTTTTGGATGCAATTTTCCTGGTAGTTGTGTTAGAGTAAGTTATCACATAGCAGCATCTAATTTGCCACTTCACGGTAGGCTGTGATAAGAAACAGCATTTAGGGTTCTGTTGTGGATTGAGTTATGTCCTCCAAAAAGATATGTTCAAGTCCTAAACCCTGGTACTTGTGAATGTGACTTTGGAAATGAGGTCTTGCAGATGTAATTAAGATGCAAGTTAAGAGGAGGTCATACTGGATCGGGGGGGCCCTGAACACAGTTACTAGTGCCCTCATACACAGACAGAAAGTGGCTACGTGGCTATAGAGACTGAGATTGGAGTTATGCTGCCACAACCAACAAACTTCAAGGATTGCCAGCAACCACCAGAAGGTAAAAGAGACAAGGAAACATTCTTCCTAGAGCCTTCAGTGGGAGCATGGCGCTGCTGTCCCCTTGATTTCAGATTTCTAGGCTTCAAAACACTGGGATGATACATTACTATTGTATTACTATTTAAGCCACCCAGTTTCTGATAATTTGTTAGTGCATCCCTAGGAAACTATTAGTTTAATACAAGTTCTAAACTAATTTTCTTGATGGCTGTTCTGGTGGTCAGAGGTGTGACCTCTCACATTTCATAAAATCCATTGCAGGACAATACCAAAAGGGACCTAGGGGACTACCCAGAAAGTCTCAGTAATTGTGCTCCTATTAAGTATTTTGAATTCAACCCAGAATGGACAGTTTTGGATTATTCCATGCCACTCTCACATGCCACAGGTGTCTGTGCCTGTTTTGTGCTGATTTCAGCCTATCAATAACCCATATTGGAGCTAGACCAGACCTTGTGTTTCTTATTAGGACTGCAAGATGTCCTCAGCAATAACCATTGAGAAATTTGGGGGGAAAAAGTTTATTACTTATAGGTCCTGGTGCCTACGTGGCAGACCTGGGGCCACACAGTAAGGTCACACAGTACGGTAGAGGCCTCGGGTTCTGCTTTTGTTGGAGTCAAGGGTGGAGGTCTTGGGTTTCACAGGCTCACTCTTTATCGGTGAATTTAAAAGAGTGAGAATTTCAAGTAGGGCTGGTGAGTTACGAAAACCAACAAAGATCTCTAAAACAAAGGAGTCTGGCCTTGATCTTGTCTTTGTGGCTGACCTTGTCTTTGTTCATTCCAGATAGTCATCTTTGAAGTGAATGCCTCTTTGAAGAGGATGCCTCACAATCAAAGCTTACATCAGGCACTACATTACCAAAAGAAAAGCTAACTGTCAGAGTTTACCCTCCAATGTCCCTCATACAAGATTCTGGATTGCAAAAGCCCAGGAGGCTCTCAGTAGGCAGAAGCCAGTGGCACCTCCACTACCCTGACCAATTAATCTCCAAACTCTTGCTCTCTGGGCAGGAGACTCACTCTGGACAATGAGTCCTTCTTGGATGTGAGGAAGCGCAACAATTTAGAACTAAGCCAGTCTGGCTGCAGCTCCCAGGTACACTCAAAGTCTTGCCTCACCCTCCCATTCTAAACTTTAGTCCTACCCACCTTAATTAAGGTTTTTCTGTGTCCTCCCCTCTGATCTGAGAGCTATGCCTTTTCTTTTTTTCTCAGCCAGGCTCATTTACCTAAATCTGCTGGTATAAAAACTTGCTGTGTAGGTATGTGTCTGAGTCTTTCTGACTCAATCTGATATTATTTTTGTTTTAATTTCTGCAGTGGATTACAGGTTGAGGGCATATGTAGGGGTGCATAGATTGTGCAGGGAGTGGGAAGAGGCCTTTGGGAAAGATATACAGTTAAGACTTAGAAATATCCTATCACATGAGATTCCTTCCTTCATTCCCCCCATTTCTGCCCCTCCCTTCTTCTCTCCCTCTTCCCCTCCCTCCTTTCCTATATTGATCATCCACATATTGGTCACATAACAGGAGCTACACCCTTTGCTAATCATTAGACCTTCATGACGTTCCATGATTCCTACTTTCTCAGGCTAAACAATCTATTAGTGGTACTTATATGCAGAATCCACAATGTGTCCATTACTTAATAGGAGGACCACTGTACTCCCGGGGCTCAGTGATGGTGAGATCAGAGCATGCCAAATGGAAGAAACAGCTCAGGCCCGAACCCTAAGGTCCAAGAGGAACTGTGTGGCATTGGGGCATGTTAGGGAAATGTTAAGTGATGAGACTAGGAAGGAGGATAAAATCTTTGAAAGGACTAGAATGACATACTAAGGAATTTGAAACTTATTATCTTCACCAAATAGGGTGATGTAGAAAGTTCCAAAGTTCCCGAATAAGGACATGATTATCACACTGTGGATCTACCTTTCCAAGGACACTGTGCATAACACGTAACACCACAAAGATGGGGACCATGTCCGCCTGGTTCTTGTGTCTCCAGAGTCCACACAGCAACATGCCTCCATCGTGTGTTGAGTGAATAACTGAAGCTTAGAGAAGTAATTATATGTGGTCAAAGCCTGACATTTGAATTATGATTCTGGGAGATTTATAAGGGATAGTAAAAAATAAATCAGAGAAACCTGCCAGCTCTGTTCTCGCCATCATCTTTCATATGTTCGCTGCAAATCCCTCATGCTGTGATCAGACCCCTTGTTTTCTGTGGAAGTGGAGGGTCGCTGCAGCACCTTTCTTGTGGCACAAACATCAGAGTGCTTGGTGATTGTCACTGTGTTGTCCTCAGTTTTTCCAGAAGAAACAATTTCTATTTTTTTACAATTATCTTTTTCCTCACAAATCTCATTTTCCAACTATTTAATCATCTTTGTGGTTGACCTGGATTTTCTGTCACCTCACCTCTTTTGGCTGCCAAGATCTTGCCCGGAAAGGATGCAGCTTGAGCTACATGGTCTCCAAGGGAACAGATTCTGGCCAAATTATCACTAGGCTAATAAGGAAGGACTAGAAATTGGTACACAGAAAATGCTTCTTATCTAATACCTGGATAATGTTTGAGTTCTGGTCAATAAATTAATAAGAAAGTACCAAATTACTATATTACTGACTTGAAAAGAATTACAAGTCAATAAAATACACAAAGCTAAAATTATAACAAAGTGCTTTCTGAGGTGATTTGGCTTTAAAATGAGAGGGAAACAACAGATGTTGAGTGCTTGCTTTGTGGGAGGAGCGTTATGTACTTTCTTTCTTTCAATTCTCTTGTATTACACTTTCCTGTGTGCTTTAAGGCAGTTGTTTTATCTATTTTTATTTTTCAACTAGAGTTGACATTCAATATCATATTAATTTCAGGTGTACATTTATATAACTTATGAAGTGATTCTTCCAATAAGACTACCCACCCACCTGGCTGGTATCATACATAGTTATTATAATATTATTGACTATACTATATTCTCTTTTAATTCTTAACAGAACTAGAAGTAGATATTTGTCCCTGTGTCATGTATGAGAAGGTAAAAGAGAGCTTTAGGAACGTGCCCAAGGTCTGACAGTTAGTGATTGACAGAGTAAGTAAGGACTTGAACCCACATCTGCCCAACTAAAAGGCCAAGGGTCTTTGAACTTGGGCAGAAAATAGAAGGAATAGCCCAGGGTGCTATTTATTAAAATTGCCATCACCATTTATTAAATGCCCCATAAGCATTAGGCTTTAGGCTAGATCAGTTTCACATAAAATATCAGATAAAATTTAATCTACTCTTCGCCATAAAGCTGTTTCTTGAGAATCATTATCCTCACTTCACAAATAACTGAGGCCCAGCGAACTTAAATGACTTTTCCATTTTGGCACAGTTAGGAAGGGGCAGAGGTGGGAGGCCAGGCCCCGTGGATATTGCTCCTCACACTTCACCATAGGGCTATTCTGGTCCGAGAGTAGGGGTGCCATGGCGTGCCAACTGTGGGGGGCAGCCCCAGCTTTAATTAGACCTATACAGAACATGGAGGTGAAGTCCTAGATTTCACCTTATCAGATTGACAATTTTGCTGCTGTAAGCAATCATTCAAAGATAACCAAAGCTAACGTTCCTACCTTAGATCATTTTTTCCCCTAGAGGGTTGGAACAGTTCATTTAATCAATTAGTGTCTTTTTGAATGGTAGAGGGAGTGGAGTGTTTCTCAAACTTCAGTGTTGATGAGAATCACCCTGGATACCTGATTATCTGATTCCTGGACCCTTAACTTAGAATTTCTGACTCCATAGGCTTTGAGTGGGCCTAAAGAATTTTCATCTTCTTGAGGTACTCCAGATGTTGCTGATGCAGGTAGTTCAAGTTCTGCCTCTTAAAACCTACGTGTAGAGGTTGAAATTCTGAGTCTGAATTCCTGGCTCCATCACTACTAGCTTTAAATAAGCAAGTTACTCAACTTCCTTTAGTTTCAGTTTATGTATCTATAAAACGGGCACAGTGATGATACCTACCTAAGTCTCAGTCATGTGAGGATTAAATAAAACCATTTGTGTAACATTTAATGTGTTTCTGGCACATAGTAATGCTCAATTAATCTTGACTATCATTATACTAGTGAGAAGTTAGATGCTTAGAGAAAAAAGGAATTGTTCTCACTACTAGAAAAATGTTTATGTCTTTGTGGCTATGAAAGTGGGGGTGGTGGAAAGAACCTGTTCTTGGAAAGGTCAGTAATACAGGCTTTCCCCTCACCCCCCTTGGGGTATCTTTCTTACATGTTCTTTCTTTCCTTTTTTTTTGCTAGTAGCATAATTTTTTTTTCTCAAATCAAGATTTGTTGTTCCAAAAATATTGTGCTAGTGGTATAAATTTATCTTTGGGGTGCCAGAAAGTTCTATGGAAAGGCATCCCTTTCACATTAATAAACACTAACTGCATCTCTAGCTGAGGAGCACTCACTTTTCTGTAGACCTTGTGAGGGCTGCTGGGAAAATTTCCTTCCCTCTGGATTTTTAAGAGAAATGATAATGAAGGAACAATACTCAGAAAGTTTAGAACAGCCTTCTCTTTCCCTCCCTCACCCAGGCCAGTGATGCCAACATCCCTCTGCCAGAAAGAGTCCTCCCCTGGACTGAAATGTAAAGACAGGAGCCAAACCCAGGGTTAGATGAAAAGTTCCAGCAGATCCGGCTTCAGGTGGGATAAAATCTCAGCTCTTCCACAAGGGCATATGACTCTTCAACTTTCCTCGTCTGGGTTCCTGCTTATCTTTTAAGGTTCCTTTTCTGCCACTCCCATCTCTTTTAGCCTCTTGGTATCAGTTTTTGTTGTTGCTGTGGGATCTTTATTTTCCTCCACTCTAGAGCTTCCTCACACTGTCTCTCTGTCCAAACGTTTTCTGCCATTTTCATCTTCATATTGTTTTTAGATCTCACGTGGATGCTCTTTCCTGTGGGAAGTCTTTACCCGGTATTAGTTGCCCTTCGATGTGTTTCTAGAACCTAATGATTATTGCTCTCACACATTTAGCAAAACAGGATGTTATTTGCTTTTGTGTTTGTCTCCTGCTGGACCAGCAGCACCCTGACTCTGTCTTCTTGTTCACGCTCTCTCCCCAGTCCACCATTACAGACACAGCAGAAACTCACTGAATATTTACTCAGTGGGTAAACAAGTTGTCTTCCAGCATTTGCTGGAGCACCTCCAATGATGGGAAACTTATTCCCTCCTGAGGCCGCAGGACTCATTTTTGGAAGATTCTACTCATTTGAAAGCTCTTCCTGATTAATGAGCTGACATCAGTGGTCCTGTAACTTTCCAGGACAGAAAGGCACACAGTCTTCCAGGCTGAGACAAAACCTCTGCTCCTGCCATCATATCCCAGTCTTGGAAAGGCTCTCTAGTTAATGACACAAGCGCAAAATGAAGACTGCTTTCTTAAAGAAGGACTACTAGATAGAGAAATGCACATGCCGAAGGAGCAAAGCTGACAGCTCGTCTGGAATAGGAAACATTGCCATTTTCTTGTTTTGCAAGCAAGAGAGGCAAAAGGAGTACGTCCGAGGAACAGGGATGGAGCACTCTGTGACAGGTACACCCAGAGAGGGATGCTCTGTGGCTGCAAGAACAGAGTTGGGAATTTACTAACAAGACTTTGAATTGCTCTAGGACATTCCAATTCATGAATGAAGAAATTTGGGTGAAGGAGTTAATGCCCGTTAGTTTAAAAATGAAGTGAGAACACCAATAAGGTTAAGGTCTATTCTGTTCCGGGTGGTGTAGGGGTTGTAACTTGTAGTCTATCAGTTTTCTCCCTCACCCTAACCCCAGAAGAGAGATTCAATTATTCTCACTTTACAGAAGAGAAACAAACTTCATAAAGTCATTGCCCCAAGGTGCACGGCTAATAATGCAGGGTTGAGACACTCATTCCACTATTTTCCCATCACTTAAGGAGTTACATTCATTTCATTTTTACAACATGCAAAACATATTGTCATTCATGTAAACACAATATTTTCAAAGGTAAGATTCCAGTTCCCCCTCTTTTAAAAATCACATTTTGTCCTTTAAATGCCCCTGTTTGAGAAGTCACATGCAATGGTGTATAAATGCTAAACTACATAAAACAAAAGAACCTAAAATAGTGCCATTTTCTTATTACTCGCTATATGTTTTAACATTGCAATTAAAGCTCACGCTGAATCTCTCAACTTCAATCAGAAGAGTACTCGAGTTGCCCCAGATGAACACGTGGCTGTAACATGTCCCAAGAAAATGTTTCCACCTGGGATATATGTGTAGGTATAGTGAAACAGCTAACTGAAAACTTATGGAAAGGGAGGTCCCTATACCAGGAATAGTAATAATTTTCTTCAAAATAACTAATGTAAGGGTGTACTGCTTATTAGTATTCTTCCTTTTCCAAACACTGAGACATTGAAACAGTAGCTTCACTGGGTCTTGGTAATCGTTTGTCAAAGGTGTGACCATTGCAACTCTCTCTCAAGCCAAACACCCACCAAATACCATTGTTGGTGGGTCTGAGGCCTGCCTGAAAGCCCTGGTCAGACCATAAAGCTGAAGCTTAACTCAGTGATGGGACCAGTGTCTATCTTTGGCATTAAGATCATAACTTTTACAAAGCAAAATGTAGTCCTTTGAAGAGAAGTCCTGAAAATGGATGTTCAGGGCCCATCCTGGATACATGGTCAGGCTGGCAATCATTTTACTGTGCAGTTCCCTTCGAATGTGCTTGAGCCCCTTGTTCTTGGGCAGCTGCCAACCACGGTGCCTTTGTGCAGCACTGCACCCAGCACCCATTCATTTCCCCGCTCTCTTCTCTACCTGAACTTGATTCTATTGAAATCAAATCCTTTTCCCCCCAATCTCATCCCCTTTCATTCAGGGATTTTCCAGATAATTGTGCTAATATCTAACAAATTTGTTCAAGCCCTGACTGATATAACTCGGTTGGGCATCAGCCCACAAAGCGAAAGGTTGCTGGTTCAATTCCTGGTCAGGGCACGTGCCTGGGCTGCAACCTGGTCCCTGACTGGGGGTGTGCAAGGGGCAATTGATCGATGTTCACACATCAACGTTTCTCTCCCTCTCTTTCTCCTTCCTTCCTTTTTCTCTAAGAATAAATATTTTTAAAAAATAATAAATTTATTCAAAAAAGGTAATGACTTAATGTGTTAGATGTTTAAGATTTGCATTTTAAGGGATTAATCCTTGTGATGGGAGGAATCTTGGGAATTTCAAGCATAGTATGTAAAAGAACAAAAAATCATTTTTTTATTATGTACCAAAAGTGTACAACAGAAATATGTGAGCCATAATTATAACCTGCATAGGTAATTAAAAATTTTTCTAGTAGTTACCTGAAAAAGGAAAAAGAAGCAGGTGAAATGAAATTTAACTATATTTTTAACCCCAAATAGTCAAAATATTATCCTTTAAATATGTAATCAATATAAAATTATTAATGAGGTACTTTACTTTCATTTTGTTCTAAGTTTTTGAAATCTGGTGTGTATTTTACACCCCCAGCACACACCAATTTCAATTAGCCACAGCTCAAGTGCTCAATAGCCACATGCCATAGAGGACAGCACAATTACCTTCAGAAAAATGTGCACATTTTTGTGTGTCTGTGTGCAGATACAACACGGAAGGGGGAGATATGTGTGTGAAAGACACCACCGAGAGTATGATGAGATGACAGTCACAGTGGCAACAAAGGATAGTGTGTATGTGTTGACTCCCTAACTGGATTTAAGAGGCACAGTGGAGCAATAGAAAGCGTAGGCAATTTAGGTTACGATTGAAACTCTGCTGTGTATTACTGAACACATTACATAAGCTCTCTGAGCTGCAGACTGCTTACTTGTAAAAAGGGAGTTAGTAATAAGCACTTCAGAGGACAGCTGTTGAGGGATTTAATGATCGAATTACAGAAAAGCACTGAGCGGAGGGCTCTCAATGAAGGCAAATCTGCTTGTCTGCTTCTTTCTCTCCCCCTCAGAAACCTTAAGTTTTTCCCTGTCTTCTCCACACCAATTCTCCAACCTGCCCCTCCTTAAATGCTGGTTCAATTCTCATCTTCGGTGTGAAACTTTGAAAAGTAATTCTATAGTTCTTCCTGAACATCCTGAAAAAATCAACAAGACCATGAAATCTGTTATCTGGACAAAGTTCAGCCACGTATTTACCGAATCAGCCCCACTTCTGTGGCTAACACTTTGTTATCTGTCTGTGGCATGCTCTTTCCCTTTCTCTCTGCATGTCCAGACTCTAGTCTCTTAGTTCCTGGTTCACAGTCCAACCTGTACTTGAGGGATTCGTAGATCACTTGAGTCTACAGTGGTCTCGCTCTTGCTGCAATCATATCATTTTTACCCCAGCGCTTACCCAGCTAGATTCTACAAAGCTTAGTTCCAATGGCTAATTAATAGGTATTCTGCCAAAAAAAAAAAAAAAGGTGTTCTATGGACATAAAAAATACATTGGTAAGTTTCTGGGTCCAAAAACTTAGATCACTTATTTTTTCAATGTTCCATAGGGTAATATATACAGTGAAACTTCAAAGGTGGAGGGAAACAATTATTTTAAACACTTTCCAAGTTTATTAGTCTAAGTAAAAAGT
>VMDR010022114.1:0-16421 GCA_007922815.1 Macrotus californicus
TTTTAATGATTATCCCAGAAAATTCAGTACATCTATCTTTCAAGTCTAAATTTTATCAATAATTTACTCTCCTCCAAAACAATATATGGACCTTAAAATCTTTAAATTTAATTACTGTCCCACTAACTTTATGTTATTATAGTTATGTATTTTAGTTTTATATTTTGATTGCACAATACATCATTATTGTTTAATTTAGTCAATAAATATTTAGATTTATCCAGATATTTAAGGATGTTTCTGCTCCATCAAGATCACTTTCTTTTTTACCTAATGTATATCATTTAGATTTCATTCCAGTGAGGATCTCTTAGTGAGCAAACTCTCATGTTTTCATTATATAAATATATTTTATTTCATTCTTTCTACAGTAAGATATTTTTACTTGATATAGAATTCTAGATTGATTTTTCTTTCATCACATTGAAAATAATTCACTTGCTCCTGGATTGCATTGGTGCTACTGAAAAGGCTGCTGTTGGTATAACGTAGTTTTTTAAGTAAATTTATTTTCTTTATGTTTTAAGATCTCCTCTCTTATTTTTCTGTAGTTACAAATTGATTTGACTAGGTAGTAGATGTCTTTTTTATGCATCTTGCTTGAATTTTATTTTGACAGAGAGAATTTAACTGATTAAAATTAAACTTTCTCATTCCCTTTTCTATGTTTTAACATTTTAAAAATATTTCTACCTCTTTGTCTTTTTGTGCTGCAGTTTTCAGATATCTCTTATTTTTCAATAGAATTCGCTTCATCTATTAAATCCATTTGAGTTTCTAATTGCAATTATAATTTTTATTTATAAAAATTGCTTGGCTATTTTTGAAATATAGCTGGCCATTTTATAGTGTTTTGATTTTTTAAAAAGATTTTATTTATTTATTTTAGAGAAAGAGAGAAAGGAGGAAAGGAGGGAGAAAGAAAGGGAGAGAAACACTGATGTGTGAGAGAGACATCAACTAGTTGCCTCTTGCATGCCCCCAGCTGGGGCTAGGGACCTGGCCCGTAACTCAGGCATGTGCCCTGACTGGGAATTGAACCAGTCACCTTTCGGTTTGTAGGCTGATGCTGAATCCACTGAGCCACACCAGCCGGGGCTTGATCTTTATATTATTGATCATTTCATTATTTTTTAAAAAAACAATAAGCACATATTTTATATTCTGTTTGATAATTTCATATATGAACTGTTGCATATCTGATCTGTTCTCTATTTTTTTCCTGTTGCATTTGGTAACATTTATTTCCATGTTTTGTGATTTTGGTTGGTAGTAACTATTTCTCTGAGTTTATAGGATTAATTTGAGACCAAGGATATGTGTTCGTTCATACAGAAAAGAGTTACATTTTCTTCTATCTGTAATCCAGAAACACTTGAAATTCTTAGTAGAAGGTTTTTCAGATTAAATAAATCATATGAGTTCAGGTAAAACCCTTGGGAGTCCTGGATTATAATTTAAAATTCGCAAAGGTATTCCCCTTCACTTACAACCAAAATAATTCTCTTTTTAGACCCTCTTTGAAGGGTGGGTGATTGAGTACAATTACTTCAATATTACTTTCACTCTCCACTGAGATTGTAGCCCTTCCCCCAGCTTTATAGGAAATCTTCTATAGTCTCCAAGTAAGGAGACTCAGGGCTTTTCCTCCCTCCTGTCTACCCTCTCCAATTTCAAAGCCACGAAAACTGAACTGAATATGTACAAGGATCTGGCAAAGGTGAAAGCCAACTTTATCTTTTGGGATTTTTTCCTTTACCTAGATTTTCTCATTTTCTTGTCAACTCATAGGTAAATTTAAAACTTTGAAAAGAATTTGATCTAACATTTTGTTCCTTTTTTTAAATGTGCAGAAGTTTTATATGTAATATCAAGGAACTTATTCACCAAATTATTGCTGGAAAGTGAGTTGTAATATCAATGACTCTGGGAATTGTAGAGGATTCGTAGATGATGTAAGTCAGATGGTAGTAGGTTAAGGAAGCAGGGGGAAGGAGGTTCTGTGGTGGTCAGGGAAGGGGTCCAGGGCTGCTAGTCTGTATCTAGGCCCATCCCAGCCTCCTTTGTTCTTTCTGTGTCCACAGAATACACATCTCAAAACTCCTCCCGGATGGGAGCCACAGTATGTGCAATCGTAGTCTTTATTGTTTACAGACTCAAAAACATCAAATTAACTGCAGATGCCAATACTCAAGGCCATTCAGAGCCCATTGAAACCAAGTTTCACTTTTCAAGATTCGGAGCCGGGTAATAAACTTTGTACAATTTATCATTTTCACTGATTAATGGAATGATGCAACAGTTCCTCACCATTCCACTCTTTATTATATTCCAAGCTTTTATAATACCTGTAAGCTCACTGCCAGTCTTGGGTCTCTTTGAACTGGCCTTTCTGGAAACAGTCATCCTCTGATAAGAGATGCCATTCCCAGATAGGTGGATTCAGCATAGCTGAATGGAACCGGCAGCCCAGCAGGAGCAGGAGCAAACCGTAAAATCTATGATTTTAAAGTGTCAGGATAAGTATTTCATGGACCCATTCTGTTACTCTAAAAATCAGATCAACTGGGAACACACTCTCAAGCCAAATTTTGACAGGTGCAGCTACTGCCATGGCTCTGCTGTTCTCTCTCTCATCTGCCCATCTGCTCCCAGAACTCTTCTGTTTATCTTAGAAATATTCCCTCTTCTGTTTTCTTCGGCCTCAAATACTCCACTTCTTCATTTAAGACAAAGTCCACATGAACAAGTGAAAGCAGACAAGAACAGAGCTATTATATAGAATTAGAGCCATAAAGGCAGCCAGTCTGAATCATTCCTTCTTGCAAATTGGTTTTCTTGTCTATATTAGTCTAATTTACCCAATACTCTCTGCACTTTGGGGAATTTTTCTGGCTTTATCTAAGCAAATAAGATAGCTAATTAAGTTGTTAGTAATGGATAAAAATGTTTAAATGAATGCATTCATACAAGTTTTCCATGAGAATCATCTAAGTAGTAAACACCATTTTCTTCATGGTACTTAACAAAAACATATATTTTGTGCTATCAAGAGTTTACTAAAAGCAATATTTATTAGTGACATCTTTATCATTATTACATTTTGGCATGGATTATTTTGTTGAGTTTTTAGTGATAACCAGAAGAAAAAACTGTTACACTTTTGGGTGTGATGTGTATCCTGTAGGCTAGATTAGAAATAGGATTCAGCCTATAAAAAACAGGGCATTGGCTAAATTCAGCCAATGGGTCAGAACTTGCTAATTCTTGCTTTAGACTAATCATTAAAAAATAATTTATTGTTGTTATTTTTCAGAAGAAATGGAGTAGAACTTAAGGCAAAGCACAGAGCTTTGACTATATTTCTAGAATTATTTCTTATTTTACAAGAGCCTATGTGACTCTCTCTTTCTCTGTTGTGTAGGTTTCTAGGAGGGGCAGTGATAAAAACTGCAAGGTTGGATGAAAAGTATGGGGAGTTGGGGACCCCCCCCAGACAAACGATATCTACATGTCATTGAAATCCTGTGTCTGTAGAATCCTGTCTTCCTTGGAGATGGGGATTCATGAGGCTAGTCCCTCCCTACTTCCTGAAGGCATGCATAGCTAAGCTGGTTCTATCTTAGATGTGGAGAGTAACAATACAATGGATCAAGTGCATTTCCCACCCCTCTTTCTCTTGTTAGTCAAACACCCTTAGGTTTTTTAATTTTTCACATTATTCTTAATATCCTGGGAAATATTTTTACACCAAATTGTTAGTGAATGACGAAGCTGGAAGATTTTACCCTTTTCAAGGATTTGCATTTTGACTGGGAACAATGCCTTTTGCTGCAATATTTAATAAGTTGTTGCTATTTCTATTATCTATGGGTAATAGAGATGAGAATATTTTTGAGGTTTCCAGAATCAGATGACCATACTTTATATCGTCTCATGAGGATGACTTTAAGCCAATGTTTCTTAATTTTAAAGTATTACTCAGTTTACTATTAAACTCTCCCCCAACTTGCTGGAGTCTTTTATTTTTTTATCACTAAAAGAGGAAGGTTGGGCCTAAGTACTTGCATATATAAATGCTTCAATGAAATGATAATTTATGTTTTAGTATACATCATGTTTGCAAGGTAGTTTTATGCTATAATACCACCCAAAGACAGCAATATCAATGATTATTAACACAACATACAGGAATGTGGCCCGGACGTTTTATAACTGTCTCTTTTCTAGCGTTAAGAACAAAGGTAATATGTGAGAATATGCGGACAGGAGGATAGTGTGTGTGTTCATGCACACTTGTGTCTGTGTAGAAAAATGGCAGTGAATCAGTTACCTATCCCTGGTGACAGCGTCTTCCTAAACCTAATGGATTAAAGTAGCAATCACTTATATACATAACTAAGGATTCTTTAATCTGGGCTGGGTTCGACTGCAGATCCTTCTGCAGCTCTTGCCTGGAGTCAGCACTGTGTCTGTGGTCCTCAGGGGTTCAGCTGTGGTGGATGGTACAAAACAGCATTACTTATATGTCTGGGGCTTAGCTGGGGCCCTTGGCTGAGGCTGCTCTGTTCCCCATGTGGTTTCTCCAGTAGGCTAGTCTGAGTTACTGGCATGGCGGTGGTGGTATTCTAAAAGCACATGCCTCAGTAATCTAGCATCTAATAAGTCCTCACTTGTGTCATAAGTGCTGTATCCTACTAGCCAAGGCAAGACATGACTATCCTGAGAGTCAGTGTAGGGTCAGACCACACACAGACGTAGACACCAGGAGGGGCGCTTCACTGGGGCTGTTATTGTGGTGATAGGACCTCTCTACAAAATGTTATGATGTTAAAAAGTTGCTGATACTTTTTTCTTATTGTCACAGAACTATGTGTATATAATATGTTTCACAACTTCCCATAGCTGATTTCAAGTATCATTGTGTTTCATGTCATGTGCTATGACACTTAAAACAACTATAATTGTTTTCCAAAGAGGTCATGACTTTGTAAGAGGGTAAGAGACATAGAGTGAAGCTACATTACAAGTTCTACAGCAGTATCCTCAGTGCTTTAGAGTGTTTAAGGTAATTTTGGCTTAAAAGTAATAAGCTTTAATTGCCAACTCTGCCACTTGCTATGTTGGACAAATTCAAAAACTCTCTATCTCAATTTCTTTAGCTCTAATAATTGATAATAAGAGTTTGAAGAACATTTACGTATTTTCCCCAGTAACAGGCACACATTAAACTATGAAAAATATACCTAGTATTATAATTTAATGGTACCAGAGACAAACTTTAATGTGTATTTTCCTAGATTTCTTAATGACTTCTCATCCAAATATCTGCTCAGTCTTTTCCTTACAGATTTAAAAATCATTAAATTATTGCTACATATTACACGTATGTGCCACCACCAGAAAAGACAACAGGCAGTTGTATTTCCAGGTGGCTCCATTTCCAGCTGGATCCGCTGGCTTACATGCATTTATACTCCTAAGATTTCCCTCCTGAAATGAATTGATGCCACTTGGGGCACCATAAAAGTTTTGTAGATATTTGTGTATTTTTACCTCTTTCCATCCTAGCTTTTAGGAAGGCCATGGTGGCAGATTTAGTGGAAATCCAACAGCTTGGGATCAGGGAGACCTGAGAGTAATCCCACCACCCCACTGATGGCTATATGACTGCGAGTTTGCTTTTCAGCTGCAATGTCGGAATATTAATGTAGCTGTGAGAACTCAAAGAGATAATGTTTATAAAATACCCAGCACATAGATGGGCTGAATACATAATAGCCTTTAAAATAAAATTTACAGGGTCATTCATTATCTAATCACAGTATAAAAAGGTGAGATGTATGACATCTTGGTGAATAAGAATATTTCTGCTGCCAAAGCTATCACTGTAAGTTTTAATCAAAGATTTCAGATAACTGTGATTACTTTGCATTTCTGTGTCAAGACTGCCTCAGGACACATCCAAGAACAAATAGCCTACTGTTGGATAGAAATATGGAAACAGACTTGGGAAAGTCAGTGTGAAGCTTGCTCACAGTGACTGCATCGGAAACATTTCAAAACTACTCCAAAAAACAAAAAAACAGAAGGAAACATCAGGGAATATTTATGGAAAATAATCAAGTGGAGGTAAATTATCTTTAAAAGTGTTCTATAACAGTTTGCAACTCCTATGCCTTTTCAAATGAGTTATTAGTTTTAGAACATCTAAGAAAACTATATATAAAGCAAAACAACTATCTAAGCACAAATTTAACAAAACCTCATCTCTTCCTCTGCTCTAAAGATATGGTCTGATTATGTCCAGCTTATTTTAGAGTGGCGTTAACTCTTTAAACGGTCAGGTTACTATTGTATTTAGTAAATTGTATCTTCACTGCAATCAATGGAATTCTAGTACAGAAACAGCATTAAAGATCATTTAGAAACATCAGGATTCTGGAGTCCCATGGTGTAGTGGAGTTGAAAGGTATATCTACTTTACCAACGAATTTTAGTCAGATTTCCTGTTTCCCTTTGGTCTAAAGTGGCTGACCTGGGATACTGGGAATGCAGCCGGCAAACCTCCTAGACACAGAGCTGAGCAGATGAAGAGCTCAGAAGGAACCTGAGGGACAATAGGTGGGCCAAGGCCTGGCACAAGGAGCCAGATCTATGGGGGCTCATATTATCACAAGAAGATAAATGATCAGTGGCAAACATATTAGGTAATTATTATATATTATGTTAAAAGAGAATGAGTACATTAGAAAGAGGAAAAAAGAGAGAGAAAACCAAGGGACTGAAAGTACCAGATAGAAAGAATGGGTCTGACTGAAGAATTAAACAGGATGTCCTGGGTATAATTCATTGAGACAGTAAGCAAAGGCTTGAAAAGGGTAATAGCCACCCAGGGGCAGAGCATTTCAGGCAGGTGGAGCAGTAAGTGCAAAGGCCCTAAGGTGGAGTGTGTTTGGCAAGTTCAAGGACAGGCAGGGAGGCTACTGTGGCTGGAGAAGAGTGAATGAGGGGGTTGATAGTAGGAAAAAATTTCAGAGGACCAAATGGGAGCTCTATCAACTAGAAGTTTAAGGGCCATTTAAGGGTTTTACATTTACTGTGTCAAATGGAGAGCCTTTGAAAGATTTTGAAGACAGCAAAATTACATAACTTAGGTTTTTAAAAGATCCATCTGGCTACTGGTTGAGGAATAGTCTATGGGGATGAAGGTGGTGAAGGAAAGGGTAGAATCCCAGAAACCCATTAGGAGGCCTTTGCAGGGTCCTGGTGGGAGATGGTGGTGGCTCAGACCAGGATAATAACAGTGGAGGTGGTCAGAAGTGTTGTATCCTAGATTTTGAATGTACGACCAACAGGATCTCCTAGTGGAAACTAATAAGGACTTTTTGGCATTCCGACTTCATGTTATTGTTGTCCATCACTGATTCCAAGTTTCTGATCTTCATTTGAGCAAATAGTTATAAGCCTTCCCAGCTGCTCGTGGTGATGCATTTGGCCTTCCAGGCACACTGGGACTGAGGCAGAAGGGGCAGGGAGGGGTGGTGAAGTTTGAACATTGACTTTCTCTTCTAGTGACTCCCTGGGTAAGGAGGAACAGCTGCACAGACAATGAGGTAGTGGTAGCTGACAAGGGAAGTTCACAGAGGTGGGAATGAAAGGTTGGGCTTCAGGATGCTTTGTGTCTCCTGAGCCTTTATGCATCCCTATCCCAGTTTATAGGGCCTTAACCCTTTCTCATGAATAACATGACTTTTACACGGAAGGAGCCTGCTGAGACTACGAACTTCAGTGGGCACAGTTCAACAAATTGCTCAACCCAAACTTGTGTTTTTTGTCCACCTTAGCCCTGAAGTTTGAAGATTTAAGAAATTCTTTAGTATTTTCAGAGGAAGTCTTTGGTATCACTTTGTTCTTTAAGCCAAACATTGAGGAAAAAACTTGTCATTCACTCTATATTCTGTTTAACACCACTGGAGGAAGGGTCACCGACAGGTCTTAACTGTCACAATTTATTTGTTGCTGTGTTGCCTTGCACATCTTGCCCTCAATGCTTCAGCTGCTCCTCAGGACTCATTTTTGTTTATCAAGTTTTCTGGTTATAAGCTACAAAACTAAATCAGACAAATTTAAGCTGAAAATAACTTTATTGGAAGAGAACTCATAGAATTGATGGAAACACTGAAGGATGAAGTTTAGGAATGGCAATCAGTAAGGCAAATCGCAACAGGCAATGCAGCTGATATGCCTCCAAGTCTGAGTATTGTTGGAGGCGCCCAGCCTCTGCTTGCTGATTGGAGGTGATGTAGCTCTGGGCTGGGCCTGGACGCCAATCACTGAGTAAGTGCATCACACCTGCAAGAATTCCAGTCCCAGGTGGGAACAGCTAACTGGTTAATCTTAGATTACATCTCCTATTTGACTGTCACAAGGCAATTTGAGGAAGTTCCTGGGTATCAGAAGGGTAGACTTTCCTGTAACATGTGATAAAGGGTTTTCTTCCAGAAGAAAATATTTGGATACTGAGTAGCAAAACATAATAATAAAATTAAATAATCAACTGGAAACATTGAAAAGGAAATATTTGCATAGAAATGTATAATGATTTGCACATACCTTGCATTTGCCCTAATGGACTCATTCTATACTCTATCTTCAGATGGATTTTTATTTAAAGTGTTATTAATGTTGAGTTAGAAATTTCTCCTTTTCTTAAAATAAACATTTATGAATTTTTTACCAGTTATCTTTTTTCCTTTTCTTTCTTAACTTTCATTTTTTTCAGTGCATAAGCATCCCTTTTTCTTCTCCTGTCTCTCTTTTTTTTTTGTTTTTGCTTTTATTATTAGCCTTATATCTTATTTCTTCCTATTTATTTTATGTAACATGTCTTGAATACAAGGCCTGTTCAGAAAGTATCCAGCCATGTAATATAAAAAAATAAAGACATTTATTAAAGAAAATACAAGATACAAGAAATATTATACATAGGACAATCATCTCTAAGTCCCCTTCTAAGTAGGCACCATGGGACCTCACACAGTTTTCCCAGCGTCTCTTCCACTGTTCAAAACACTCTACAAAATCTTTTGTTGGAGTCTCCATCAGCTGCCCCATCATGTATTCCTGAATCTCATCAATGGTCTGAAATCTCTTCCCTTTCAAAGGTAATTTTAGTTTGGGGAAAAGCCAGAAGTTTCAGGGTGCCAAATCGGGGCTGTAGAGGGGCTGAGTCACCTGGGTGATTTGATGTTTTGCCAAAAAACTCTGCACAAGGTATGATGTGAGCAGGTGCACTGTCATGATGAAGCTGCTGATCACCAGCTGCCCATAGCAGCGGCCATTTTCATTATATTTCACCTTTCAGTCAATGAAGAACATTGAGGTAGTACTCCTTATTAATTGTTTGGCCTGGAGGGCATACTTATGATGGACAACACCTCCCAATCAAAAATATAGTTAACATGGTCTTGATCTTACTGTGACTTTGCCATGTCTTCTTTGGGCGTGGAGAACCAGGCGATGTCCACAGTTGACTGGGCTGTCCATTGGGCTGACTGGGCCTTCATTTCTGGATCATACTCATAGCCATAGACACACAATTCACCTCCGATTATGACCTTGTGGAAATCTGGTTCATTGGTAGTGGTTTGAATCAAATCATTGGCAATTGCAGCACAATTATCCTTCTGCTCTGGTAGCAGAAACCATAGAACAAATTTTGTGGTGACATGTTTCAGGCCAATATACTGCATCAAAAATCTTGGACACAGTAGATTTTGAAATCCCCAGATCAGCTTCTAGGTCTTGCACTGTCATTTGCTGATCTTTGTTGATTGTAGCCCACACATATTCAACATTCTCAGGTGTTCTTGTTGCAGGCCTTCCAGAACGTGGATCACTTTCAACAGATTCTCAACCATCTTTGAAGCATTTGGAGCCCACTTTTATTTGTGTTACACTCATTACATTGTCCCCGAAGTCCTTCTGAATCATCCAAATAGTTTCTGCAGAGGAATGTTCAAGCTTAATGCATAATTTGATGCAGATTTGTTGCTCTACTCGCTCAGCCATTTTGAATGTGGCAGCCACACAGTACACATGCTCATTCAATGGCAACTACTGTCCCCACTGACTAGTACAGTGAAGTCGTCATTGCTCATGCATGTACACTCCAGTCTACTCTCCTTGGCTTCCAGGTTGCATTGATGTCATGCAAACTGTTCTTGCTATATTAACAATGGCTGGAATTTTTTCCATACAAACATCATATGTGGGGCAGCTGATGGTGATTGGGAGAACTGTGTGAGGTCTCTAGGTGCCTGCTTTAAAGGGGACTGAGGTATCCTTGTCGTATGTACAATGTTTCTTGTATCTTACATCTTCTTCAATAAATGTCTCCATTTTTCATATTACATGTCTGGATACTCCTGGAGAGACTGCATATCTTTATTTTAACATGAGGTTTATAAACTACAAATGTCTTAACCAGAAGGGGCGTTAATGTCTTTTTGGTATTATGGTGAAGGTGACCATTAAGAAAATAGGCCTTTGTGCCTTTTGTTATTCCATGTAGAAAACACATCAACCTTAATGTCCAGAGTTTAATTTCTCATTACATCTTTTAAACTGCCTGGCACTTCCCTCAACCCCAGGTTGCAACAGTTTATTTTGAAAATTTTCAAATATACAGCAAAGTTGAATGAATTTTACAGTGAATGCCCTTATTGCTACTGTAGATTTCAAGAACCTATACTGTCATTTTTAAATTATGATGTGCACCCTTAAATTTAGTTGCAGAATGGAAACAAAACAAAAAGTAGAAAAAAAATGAGCTTTACATATCTCTTTTCCTGACTTAGAGCTGTATTTCTAGGTTTGATTTGTTAACCTTTCAAGTTTAGTTTCTTTATTTGTAAAACTGACCTTAAAGTGTGGCTGTGAATGTCAAATGACACAGCTTAGGTGTAAACTAAGCACTGGATAAGTGTTCTCTCCTTGTGTGCTTTTTATATTATTTATTGTAGTCATTTAAAAATATAACTGCACTCCAGACCACTGGCCTTCCCTTACTGTTTTCCATGTGTTAGATCCATAAAAGAAATGAGCACAACTGATTTAAACAAGTATGTTGAAAACTAGATGCAATGGGTTAAACTACCATGGGTCAATCAATTCTGATGATAGACTTTCAGGAACTATATGTGTTCTGTTTAACTTTTGGGGTCTTCACTGTCATGTCAAGTGAAGATTTCAGTGTAAAAATCTCTATTTTAATTTTCTTGACATGTGATTGGTATTTCTTTTTTTCTTTGCTTCAGTATTTGAAACATGTTGCTTTCGTTAATTTTTATTTTTGGTATATCCTTTATTTTTATCCTCTTTCCTTTATCCAAATCTTGTATTTCTGCTTAAATATTATTTATTTCTCTATGTGTTATTTGGGCTTGTTGGTTCCTAAATGCTTATTTTTCTCCAATTCCCATTGTTTGTTTTTGCCCCATCCATTCTTCCTTGCAGGGTTTCCTAACCTTATTCATGAATTCTGTAATCAGGAAGCAGTTAAGTTATTTTTCTGCCTAGCTCCTCTTTCCATTTGGAAAGATGCAAGCATTTCCTCTGTCAATCAAGCTATTTTTTGTGCATTTCTCTATGTTATTCTCATTGGTTTTGCAGCATTGTGGTGCCATTCTTTTTTCCAGGTCCTTCCATGTTTTCAAGCTACATTATTGAGAGATGCTTTCATCAGTGGAAGTCATTCAATTTTTCATTTGTTATTTTTAGTTTTTATATGCTCCTGTATTTACCCAAATCTAGTCTTAACCTTAACTGATCTACTTTGATTTCTACTTTATCTCTACACAAAATATTTCAGAAACAAACTATTGAATTTAAATAACTATGTGATTGACTACCATTATTATTAGGTTGTTATTTTTAAATTAACTTCTAATAAGTTTCTTTAAAAGATGGCTTGATGTTTGATAAATTCTAGTGGATATGGTAGTTTATACTTCCACTTCTTTTTCTAAACCTCATAAGTATTTTAATTGTAAATGGTGATAGATGTTTGGCCTATAGCTGTCAACCAAATCAGGATAGTTAACATTCTACTTTGTGACTTCTTAACTATTAAAAAAACTATGTATTCCTTAATTATAAGAAACCACTGTGAATCCAAAAGTAAATAACAAAAATACAAGTTAGAGAAAGGCTGAACAATATTTTGAAGATGTGCAGATGAAAAGGTACTCAGTGCAGCAAAACCCTTTAACTCCAGCGCCCTCTTCCTTCCTGGGTCGTCACTGTGAGAACCTGTGGGATTTCTGGAGGTAAATTCCACCTGTGGGGGCCCCTCCCCATGTTTTGGGCCTGTGAAGATTCTCATGTTTATGCTCGTCCACACTCAACTTCCAGTAATTAGTCAAAGTTACCGTGTTTACCTGTTCCTACCAGTTTACGGTCCTGGGGCTTCTGTCCAGATAAAAAGATACCTGCTGTGATTCCATGCATTCGGTTGTCTCTCCAGATTGTAGGGGTGGTGGTTTGCCCTGGAACTTCAATTCTCTGCTGGGTCTGACAAAAGTCATCGATCTTTGGTTTGCTCAGCTTTTATTGTCTTGTTATGATCATGGGAGTGATGACTTCTGAGCACTTTACATGTTGAAGCAGAAACCAGAATCCAAGATGTCTTTCATTTAACGGCACTAGAAACAACTGGACATCCATATGAAACAAAAAAGAATTTCAATCCATACCTTAATGCAATTTTAAAAGTTCACTCAAAATGGCCCTGGCTGGTGTGGCTCAGTTGGGTGGAGTGTTGTCCCATAACTAAAAGGGGCTTGAAAGGTGCGGGTTTGATTCCAGGTTAGGGCCTGGAACCTACCTAGATCATGGGTTGCATTCCCCGTCCAGGTGCATGTAATCCCCAGTCTAGGTACATACGGAAAGGCAACCAACTGATGCTTTTCTCTCGCACGTATGTTTCTTTCTCTTCCTTCCTCTCTCTCTAAAGGCAATGAAAAAAAAAGTCCTCGAATGAGGATTTAAAAAAAAAATCACTCAAAATGGATCATAGATGTCAATGTGAAACCTAAAACCACAGAACTTTCGGAAGAAAAAACAGGAGACAATATCTGTGACATCATGTTTGGCAAAGTTGTTTTTAGATATGACACCAAAATCATGATTTATGAAAGAAAAATTTGATAAATTTGACTCCATCAAAATTAAAAACTTCTGCTGTTTAAAAGGCATAGTTTAGAAAAAGACAAGTTACCAACTGGCCAAACTTATTTTCAAATCTTCACTTCTATCATCAGGAACTATGATCCAGGATATTTAAAGAAACATGTTAACACAATCATAAAAAATTGGACTAACCAGTTCTTAAAAAGTGAGTAATAGGTTTGGATGTAAACTTCTCTAAGAAAAGATATGTCCTTGCTGGGATGGCAAATTATCACCTGCAACAATTTTACATAGTTTTTATCATTAAGAAAATGCAAATTAAATCCACAATGCGACACCATGACACACATTCTAGAATGGTTTAAATACAAAAACGAAACTGCCAGTAACAAGCACTAGCGAGGCTGCTGTGGAGCAACTGAAACACTCGTGTCCTGCTGATGGGAATGAAAACAGCACAGCTACCGTGAACAGGTCAGCACTTGCTTATGAAGTTAAACACATGTTTACAATAAGATCCAGCATTATCACTCTTAGGTAATTTATGTAAGAGAAATGAAAAACTGTACACTAGCGTTTATAACAACTCTATTTATAATAGCTCCAAGTTGGTAACAACCCAATGTCTAGCAGCTGGTGAGCGGATGAATCAACTGTGACACGTCCGTAAGGTGCAGCCCTACTCAGCCATAAAATGAAACGGACTATTGACACATACAATGACGTGAGTGAATCTCAAAGACATTAATGGTGTTGAGTGAAAAGAAGCCGGTCCCAAATGGCTACATATGGAATGATTCCATTTGTGTGACATTCTGGAAAAGGCAAAACAAATGGGGCAGAAAACAGATCAGTGATTGTCAGGTAATGGGAGCAGAGGGAATGCCTCAGTCCGTTTGGGCAGCCGTAACAGAAATGCCATAGACCCAGTGGCTTAGAAACAACAGAAATTTATTTCTCACAGTTCTGGAGGCTGGAAAGTCTAAGATCAAGGTGGTTTATAATTGCAAATTAACCATAAAATTAGACATGCTTCATTTTATAAGCCCACTATCTGACACTTTGGGATGCTCACCCATTTATTTTGCTTCTCCTATTTTATTAATAAGGCATAATTTTAGTGGTTCACAAATAGAGTCTTTTAATTACAATTGTCACCCAGGGATCTGGAAAGGTACTATAGAAGCTGGCTGGGCTTTGTCATTTCATTCTCCAGCTCTCAAAATTGATGATATAATGATGACTTTTATTTAGGGGAAAAAAAAAAAAAAAGCCCAACAACAACAAAGAAAAAAACAAAAAAAAACCCATGTATTTGTATGGTAAAATTAAGGATTTAAGCAATGTGGATGCTCTGGCTGCTCCTTTTTTATGATTTTAGGATATTTCAAAAATAAGTGAGATCTCTCAGTAATATTCTAATCCGACAATTCAGTTTACTCTTGAATAGTTTGGTCATTGAACAATTCTTCACCCCTATCTTTTAATATAAGGTAGAGACCAAATGTCCTTACAATGAAGCTGACCAGTTTCCCAGGGAGCGAGACTGGCAATAAACAAGCTGTAGTGATTAATTAAATTGAGTGTTTGCAAACCCATTATACTAGGTTCTAATACCATGAACCGAGGGGTTTAAACAAAAGAAATGTATTGTTTCCCAGTTCTGGAGGCTAGAAATCCAGGATCATGGTGCTAGCACATTTCTCTCCCCACTGAAGGCCTCAGGGAAGGATCAGTACCAGGCCTGTCTCCCAGTTTCTGGTAGTTGCCACCTTGGTGGCAGCATAACTTCACATGGTGCTCTGGCTGTGTGCCTGTCCGTGTCCAAATTTCCTCTTTTTATGAGGACACTAATCATGTTGGATGAGGGGCCCAGCCTACTCCAGTATGAGGTCATCTTAGCTATGAGGTCATAAAAGCCCTATTTATAAACTGGGGATTAGGCCCTCAACATAGGAATTTTGTGGGGGGATATAATCCAACCTACATACACACTTGATGCCAGAGACAGAGGTTTCAGCCATGGCCAGCCAAATTTTCTCACATATAATTTTCATAGCATGGCTGCAGACCCATGTAAAATCTAAGGAAAGAACATCAGAAGCAGACCACTGCACTGATTGTAGTATTTGGAGGAAAACTTCGCATTTCTTTTGAGATTGTATCTGCTTAACAAATAAGACACTTTGATTTTTGTCATTAGTGATTTTCTATTTTTTGTTTCTCTTTGAATTAAACTGTTCTTGAAGCAATTACAGAAACAGACCAGATCTTTATGATGATCAATAGCCAATGCTTATGTTTCAACTTTTCCTTTGTTCCAGTACAATGCTCAAGAAGATTAACATATACCTTTTCAAGGTTATTCTGTAGTGGAATAGTTTACTTTGTCCAAACCCCTTATCCTTCCATGCAGTTACTTCATTAGCTTCTGGTCATTAAATCTTTTTTCCTCTGTTGTTTTCACAGCATGTTGTAGCATTGGTCCTTGACCACAAGAGTTTGCTTTAAAAATGTAGAGAAAAGGGAATTTAGGAAAGTTTACGTGCTAGATATAAAATGTCAACCAAGCTTCTGCTTCCCCTTCTTTGGTTGACATTTTTCAGGCAGTGTGCTGTTATCTCACTGTTCTATTTCCTTTTTTTTACCTTTTTTTTATTGTTGACACTATTACAGATGTACCCATTTTTTGCTCCTTGCTCACCTCCACGCAGCCCCCACCCTTGCTTCCCTCTGGCCGTCACCACACTGTTGTCTGTGACTGGGGATCATTCATACATATGGTTTTTGGCTGATCCCTTCCCCTTCTTTCATCCAGTCCCACCCCCCCTCCCCTCTGACAGCTGTCAGTCTGTTTTATTTTCCTTTGATTTATTTATTCTCATATTTAGTATACATTATATTCTCTCTTTATTCTCATTTTAGATATCATTTAGAAATGTCATTGCTTCTCTCTCTCTTTTATTTTACTAAGAACAATTAGTTTTTCTTAAAAATATTTTCTCACTACATATGTCATGATTATCCATCTGGACACATTTTCTTTCTTTTCCTCCGTTCAGACTTTATGAACTCTTAAGGTGAAACTGAACTCTCCTTTTGATGACAATGTAACTTCATATACAGGAATGATTGTTCCCTATGCTAGATCAAAACTGAAGCTTCAGGTGAGCTATTTTCAGAAACAAGCCACAAACAGGGTCTTTCATTGTTTTAGGTCTGGTGTT
>VMDR010022115.1:0-16411 GCA_007922815.1 Macrotus californicus
GACTTCACCATAAAAAAATGGAAAATGGCTTCTTTTGCAATATAAATGAATTTTTAAATTTGCTTTTTAAGTTGATTGTATATTCATGTGCTTTAAATTTCAAAATGTATAAACCTTATACAGTTAAAATTTTCCTTCCCATTCTGTTCCCAGGTCACTAAGTTTCCATTCCTAAAAGCACAAAATATTATATTTCTGTGTTTCCTTACAGAAATACTTTCTGAGTATACAAGAAAATGTATACAAAGATTGTTCTGATTATACAAATTACAGCATACTTATTATATCATTTTGTACCTTGCTCTTTTTACTTAAAAAATACCATAGAATTTATTTAATATCCCTAGTCTCTTTCCTTCTTGTATGGAAATATAGTATTCTGCTGCACAAGTATTTAATCAGTCCCTACGGATGGACATTAAGGCTGTTTCTAGCCAAAAGGACATTTAAAGCAAAGTGTTGCCACAGGCATCCAGACAAATGCTGAAAACATTCATATTGAATACAGTAGCACATTTAAGGCTATTAGACCAGCATCAAATACTTTCTATGTAAATATGAATCTTGCCTTTGTAGGAATGACCATGCTGATCAAATACATGTCGATATGTGTGATAAGGGCATAGCTTATATTTCAGAAAATAACATTTCATATTAGTCTGTTTTTCTTTCCTTTTCAAGGAATATGGCACTGTTACCAGGAGTACAACAACCTTCAGGATCACCCAAATTCTCACCTAACTATTTATGACATCGGGTTTCGGACCAACATAAGCATATACTTCCAACTGAAACAGACATGGTTCGCATTTAGTGAGTGGATTTTCAACACTGGTTTGTTAAAATTGTAATAAGGAGAAAGCATCGTTTTGTCTAAAGGAAAGCTTGGGTTGGTGTAACCTGTTAAGCATAGTTATTACTAACATCCTTAAACTAAATGTGTTCATAATCCTACTAGTAAGTGGAAAAGTCATTGTGTGGAATTTATTATATAATCTAAGAAAACATTATTTTATAATGGCTTGAAACTTTTTGCTTTCAAATTAAAATATTTTGGGTGTGGATGATAGCCGTTAAACTGATATCCAGGAAAGGTGTTTTTTTTAAGTATTTTTTATTGATTATGCCATTACAGTTTTCCCATTTTTTCCCCTTTTATCCCCCCCTCCACCCTGCCCTCCCAGCCCTCCAGTATTCCTCCTTAGTTCATGTCTATGGGTGGTACATACAAGTTCTTTGAGTCCTGTGTTTCCTATACCATTTTTTATCTCTCCTCATCTATTTTATGCCTACTAATTATGCTTCTTCTTCCCTGTACCTTTCCCCGCTATTCCTCTCTTCCCCCTTCCCACTGAAATCCCTCCATGTGATGCCCATTTCTCTGATTCTGTTCCTGTTCTGGTTGTTTGCTTGGTTTTTGTTTTCATTGTTTTTCTTTTCTTTTAGGTACATTTGTTGATAGTTGTGAGTTTGTTGTCATTTTACTGTTCATATTTTTTATCTTCTTTTTCTTAAATAAGTCCCTTTAACATTTCATAGAATAAGGGCTTGGTGATGATGAACTCCTTGAACTTGACCTTATCTGGGAAGCACTTTATCTGCCTTTCTATTCTAAACAATAGCTTTGCTGGATAGAGTAATCTTGGATGTAGGTCCTTGCCTTTCATGACTTCAAATACTTCTTTCCAGCCCCTTCTTGCCTGCAAAGTTTCTTTTGAGAAATCAGCTGATAGTCTTATGGGCACTTCTTTGTGGGTAACTCTCTCCTTTCCTCTTGCTGCTTTTAGGATTTTCCATCTTTAATGTTGGGTAACTTAATGATGATGTGCTTTGGTGTTTTCCTCTTTGGGTCCAACTTCTTTGGGACTCTCTGGGCTTCCTGGAAGTCTAAAAGAAAGGTGTTTGAAAAGGAAACAATGCTCGATATTTCAAACTTGTTTTATTAAAAAGAAAAAGGAAAAAGTAAGAAACAATTTTTATAACAGGAATTTTAAATTATTTATTATAGGAATTGGAATAATAAGTAACTAAAAATAAATTTGCATTTTGAACTCTTTATTTAGATTATCAAATTAGTTAAGGGTAATATTAACAAAATTTTTAAAGCAAGATGATTTCAGAGATGGCTTTAAACCTATATTCCTAGAATGGTTTTATTTTAATGTTCGATGCAATTCACAGAGATTCATGTTGTTTAATCAAGTCTTAAAACAAATAATCTCTAATTACATGTTGCTTTAAAAGAAAATTCATCTTCATATTGTTGAAATTTGAGAACCAGGAGAGACATGTTCAGGGAAGCCTGGCAAAGGAGCCCAGCAGAGCCACACAGGGGCCAATATCTTGGGGGGGGGGTGGCATCATGATTCCAGGGATGGGTTCCATCCCCATAAATTTGGACACTTGATTTTGTCACTTCACCCAAAAGTTACCAGGCTCAGGTACAGGCTTACATTATTTCACCAGAGTGCCATTTTATTTGTTTACACTATCAGTTTTACGCTGTTGGGTACACTATTTGTGCTACAGTCTCCCGGATCAGAATGCAGACATATCCCAAGCAGGACACGGCTTTCCTGGGATCAAAGCATGTGAGGCACAAGGTTACTAATGAGAAGCCTTTTTAGCAGAGGGCCTCAGAGAGTTCTGAGAGACATTTTCTTCAGGCTCATGCCAAGCCTGCTGACCAGGGCTTTCTGCACAGATGCCCCCACTAGACACCCTTGCTCACCAAATGTACTTGTTTTCTTTTCCTTGGGTAGTGCTGGGTCAGAACACCCACGCCTTGCTCTCGTCAGACTAGTTCTCTTCACATAACAAACACATTACTTTTTCAAATACGTTGCAGAAGGATTATTTTATTCACAGCCATTTTTAACTCTAAAATCAAACACCTTGGAACTGGCACCCTCGTGTAATCACTTTCCCTGAATCGGAAGTGATTTCTTATCTCCTCCACAATCCACTCACCGTGAGCTCTCTTTTCTGAAGATGACAATCCCATCCATCATGCGTTGTGACCTCCAGTTTTACTCTCCGATGAATCTTAGTCACAGGTTCTGTGGTCATCCACTGCTGTCTCCTAAGGAGCTTCACCACAAAAGTCACTGAGATGATCTGAATCTGCTATTGGAAAATTAAGAGATGTGCTTTGAGGAAAATACAGGACTTGCTTTTATTTTAAAGTGTAGAAATACTAATTTTTTCTCAAATGAGCCTCAGCTTTTACAACCCATTTATCAGGCATGAATTGATTACTTGTGCTGTGTTTGGACCAAATTCTAGGCCCCTGAGACAAGTGCATACGTGTGATTACACTAATCGACAGAAACACCAAAAATAAGCAGAGTTACATAGACAATGATATCATTTTTATGAGCCTTGGATTGTGTTAGGAGATGGTTGTATTCTTATTTCTGTTATTAATTATCCCAGTTTCCTCCTCTGTGAAGCTATAGGTATACCAGCTTCTCTATAAGGTTTCAAAAAAAATTCTATTGTTTGTTCTTATTCAAACACAAGGAAGGAATATAATATGTAAATTCAAAAAGCAATTAAATTTCTCTAGTACTACCATTTTGTGTATGTAATTTTATAAGGACAGAAGATTGATATGCAATGTTCTTATCGATGCAATTTCAGAATATAAAGCAATTCTAGTACATCTCATATTCTTAGGTTCATCCAAAAGGATAATGATTTTAGCTTAATATGACTATTCTCCATGATTTGGGGCTCAATTTTATGATTTAAGAAGATCAAATGTGTGTGAAAACATAAATGCACAGTTTAACTGAAAAAAGATAGAGTAGCAAAATGGCACATTACTGAGATTACTCTGTATTTCATATCTACACCACATCTCTGGATTAACTGATTTCTGCTTCCTGGGAAATCTTAAATGACGTGTGGCGCAACCTCGGGCCTCAGCAGTGCCACAATAGGATGAACTGGTGTGCTCCCCAGCAGTTAGCCGTGGAAGTGTTCATGCTCCAGCAGAACTATCCTGGAAGCAGGCTACGGAATGGGTTCTTTCACAGGCAGAAATTTAATTAACTCTCCGTTAGGCTTTTGTAGTTTTAGATTGTTATTAGCAGTGGTATATTTCCTTAATTTTCAGATCATTCCTTTTTACTTTTGAACATCTCTGAAGTCAGGATGCATCTTATAATTAATGAATAGCTATTTAATGAAGGATTTCTTTACTTTTCCTAAAAAGATACTACTAAGTTAAAGGTGTGTTTTAGAATTTAGGAAATACAGTAATTAGGACTGTTTGGCTTCAAGTAAAAAGAAACTAATTCAAGCTAGCTAAAAAGAAAAGAAAATTGGAGCAAGCTTGGGCCAAGGCAGAGGTATTTTGATTAGAATATGGAAATGTCTCACAAAACTCAAAAACAAAAGAGGAAGGCAGCTGGGCTTTCAAAGTGCACCTGAATCCAGGAAACAAAAGCCAAACAGAAGCCAAGATTTCCTCTCCTTGCTCTCTCTCTCTTTCTACACACATAAACTTTATCCTTTCTTTGCAGATTTATTTATCCCTCATGAAGATAGTTTTGATGAAGTTTATTGAGTTTGTATAACTCTTAGTTCAAGAGGTGTATACACTTGAACTCAAAGCTGACCTAGAATACCTTAGTTCTAATTCTGCAACTTCTCTTAGACAACTTGGGCTGTGTTGAATCCCTGATACCATCATTGGGGGCCATGAGTGTGGGGTCACAAAATAAAAATGTGGGCAGCCGAGGCCTTGCTGCCAGGTCCGTTCAGTAAGAGGTATTGTGAGCAGGGCAGACAAAAACTTTCTTCTGTCACAATTCTCTTACTCAGTGAAGGAAAAGTGAAACATTTGAGAGCTGCCTAAAGCAGCCCTTCCCCCTTCCTTGCCTGTTTTCCCATTTCTACAGATGGCGTGAAATGTTTCCATAGACAAAGCCTGTCCACCTGAGCAGGTCAAACATTAGCTAATGGTTTTAATCAAGATATCTTAGCATTTCTTGAAGGTTCTGAAAGTAAATTTCTAAGATTGGCTAAAACTGTCAAGTGTCAGGATTGGCAGAAATAATCATGAAGTTCATTCATAACTTCTGCAGAGTAAGTTTGTTTTTTTGGATTGATTTGTACCACACACTAATTTTTTCTTTTCTGTTTAAAGTGGTAATACTCTGCGTCCTTGAAATGCTTGTCATCCTCACGCTGATTTTCCTCAGAGACCGGATCCGCATCTCCATTGCCCTGCTGAAGGAAGGGAGCAAGTAAGGCCCTGACGGAAAAACTCACCGAGTGTGTATGTCAGTCCCGTCAGCCCCTGCCTGTTGTGTGGTTGCCCCAGACTACTTTCCCTTTCAGAAGACTTGTTAAAGAAATCTGCTTTCTATTCAAGAAGACTTGTTCGACTTCAAATTGACGCTTATTAGAAAGGTCATGCTAACGTGTCCTTCAGTGTCCCTAAAACCTCCGCGATCATTGGGTCTACATATGAGCACTTTTTTAAAACACTAAATGTATGTTAGGGGAATAACGTATGTGAGAGTAAGTAATGAAGTTATATTACATGTTTCATCACTCTCATACTGAGTCATATGTTAATATTAATGGTTGAGATCATTTGCAGAACTTTAAATCACCATAATTCTATAAAGTCCGTTGCACACTATTACCATTTCTATATGAATGACAAAATTTGCCAAGAGAAAGAATAATTGATCCTAGTGGCACCAGGCTATATATTTCATATCCACACCTCTTAATTCAGAAACACTTTGTACCCTGAGCCATTTGTATTAAAAATACTATAAAATAAACACTAAATTTTTCAAAAATTCATGCTGGGAGATAGTAACAACTACAGTTTCCAAACTATTCCAAAAGGTCACTCCAGGATAATGCTTTAAATTGTTGAATAATGCATGGAGGAAACAAAGAAAGCATTCCTATAAAGACAACAGGTCACGCTCTCCATTTAGAATGACAGAAACTAAGTTGTTAATGACCGAATTACTTTAAATAGTCTTCAAGGATTATTTTAAGAAAATTGTGACTTATAATATAACAGTGTTACCGCAGCCCATGGTTTAAATGGTTCACAAGCAGTTGTTGAATTAAACTCTCTCTCCTTCCCACAATAACTGAAGCCCTCTCATTAGCTATGGAAAACTACTGATTTGCTGGATTGTTAAAATAATATGATATTGTGCTTTTCACTGTAACGTGCCCCACTGCGACGCCTCTAAATATGAGTGCATGCATGTGTGCGTGTGTGCGTATAAAGGGCCAGTGCAGCTGTGACAGGCTGATAGTGTGCTTCAGGGAGAGTAAGAGTTGAAGTAAATGGGTCTGAGAATACGAGGAAAACAGTGGGAAGCTCAACAATCCACTTAACCACAGTGTCCGGAGAAAGGAGACAGCAGCATAGCTCAGTGCAGTGAAGAAGGTGACAACTTCAAAAGGAACCTGAGATGTGTCCATTCCTTAGGAGGAGAACAGTTCCATCCGGGAGTTCTCAGCGGCTATATCAAACAGTATTGGATTTAATCCAGTGCCATACGCTGAAAAGAACATTCGAAAGCAGTTAGGGACAGGGCAGCTCGGATGGTGACCATTTCAGAAACCATGTCTTATGAGGAAATATCAGAAGAATGATTGTCCTGCAGAATTAAAGAGTGAGTTACTTTGAAGGGTTGCTGTGTGGAAAAGGTGGTCATTTCTTTTCCAGAAGGCAGTGGATGTGAATTACAGCCAGGAAGATAAGAAAGAAATTTCTAACATGTTGGTAAGAAATAGAATAAGTTGTGTTATATAAAAAGTCCTAAAAATGTGGTCGCCAGAGCCTTATGATTTGAGGCCAGAGCCAACATATTTGGAAGAGAGTACAGAAGATTCCTGAATTAGGGAAGGATTCTCACATCGGACGAGGGAATCATCAAGATCTTTTTCAATTTTAAAGTCTAAGAATCTAAACAAAAGGAAGAAATATTATGATTATAATATATCAAATATTTATGAGTCAGAATAAGCAAAGGGGAGAGTTTGGGGAAATCTGGGCAGGAATCAAACATGGACGTTGAAATAATGTCTCTAACTTACAATAAATACAGTTTAATGACTAAGAATATGCTGGCATGATTGCCAAAAAAGAGTCCGTGGTTATTACCACTGTTGTTAGAATTAATTCAGTCCAAGGTTAGTTCTAGTTAGAGCACATGAAACTTTGATCGAGACATTATGACACTGGCTCATTTTGCGTTTCAACTCTCTGTTCTATTTCAGAGCCATTGGATGTGTTCCCACTACATTAGTTTATCCAGTTTTAACTTTCTTTTTCCTCTCGATCTGTATTTGCTACTGGGTCGTGACAGCAGTGTATCCTTCGGTGTTTCCCGTCCTGACCCTCAGGTCCACGGCAGTGTTCAGGACCCGGGACCACAGTGCTTTCCATCCTGGGGAGCTTAGGAGCATCCTAAAGAAACAGATGATTTTTTTTTCCGCTAAGCTCTAAAAAAGGTTTCAATGTACTAGTTAAATTTCCCCTCATTCAGATCATATGGTAGAATTTGTTTTATTTTTGTCTTCCCATATGGTATATCTCCCTCACGATAACCTTAAAAAGCTTCAATATATTTTACTGTTTTTAAGAGGCTTCTCAGTGTAGCTGACCCTTGTTATATTACTCTGGGCCTGAAGAATGGGTACATTATTAAAAGGTTAGAAGTTTTTTGAAGTTAATCTCCCAAAGGAATTTTAAGTTATTTGCATTATTTTCATGTCTGTGTATTTTAAACTCACCAGCAAATAATTTATCCTTAATAGAGTTTACTCAGTTACTTGGCTACATCAGGGGTACCCATATACAAAATCATAACCCCAGATGGACGGTGCAAACATGAAAATAGGACCTGTAACCCAGAGGTAAGTAAAAGGAACTCTCTTTTACTTAACTGCAATACAGAACTCTACTACATTTCAGCTAGCAGTTGGAGGAATCATCCTGAAGTAGAGACCCTGCGTATTGATAGGGACTGTAGAGAAGGGAGAGTTGGCCAGGTGTTAGCAAGAAAACACGGAAAATGGTGGGAGAGTAGAAAGAAAGCTCTATTATTTCCTGAGCTCATTTGTCTTATCATGTATCCAAGAAGCAGGCATCATCAACAGCACAGGTAAGTGTGAAACTAAAGGGGGTGAGGAGGGAAGAACACAGGAGGGAAAATAAGATACAGTGTACTTTCCAGGGCTTGTTAAAGAATTATGTAAAGTCATGTGATTGAAAATAGCAGAAGCTCATGGAAAAAGTACAGGACATGCAATTGGTAGGCAACACAAAAGGAGAAGACAAGGATGGTGTTATCTTGGAATAGCATTTAATATAACATTATTCACGTTGTTTTTTTCTGAGTGCAGATTTTTAACACAACTGAAATTTCCAAAGCTTGCCCTGGTGCTCAGTGTAACTTTGCCTTCTATGGTGGAAACAGCCTGTACCATCGACACATCACTACCTTCCAGATATTCAATCTGTTTGTCTTTCTCTGGCTTATAAACTTTGTCATTGCATTGGGCCACTGTGCCCTTGCTGGTGCCTTTGCTTCTTATTACTGGGCCCTGAAAAAACCTGACGACATCCCACCATATCCACTTTTTACTGCATTTGGACGAGCCATACGGTAAGTCCCACATTGAACCCTACATCTGTTTTCCAAGTTCTGCTTAGTGTGCTTATAACTCTATCTTGTGCTTATCATTCAAGTGGCAAACTACATATGAGCTCAAAGGTATGATTCAAGAGTCATGGATGTTCATTGGCTCTGTCTGGTTTTATAGCCACAATTTTATATTCTCTACCCAGGCTAGTATTCTTCTAAAACCCATTCTCTAGGTTATTAGAAATAAGAGACAGGGGAGGGCACCATATTAAAGATTAAGGATTAACTTGGCTCTGTCACCCCATTGCTCAGCTCTAACATCCTATTTTATGATGACAGACTATTAGTATTAATTTGGTAGATGAAGGACAAAATATGTATGCATGGTTTAAAAATCTCTAGACCTTTATCAATCTGAATAGGAATCTGCTATCAGTCCTCGGGCACATCCCTTTTACCTATAAAACGTGTTTAACTAACATCCTTTAGTTAATAGTAAAGATATTTTAACTTTTACTCTCATTTTATCTTTGCCCAGATATCACACAGGATCCCTAGCATTTGGATCTTTAATTCTTGCGTTAATTCAAATGTTTAGAATAACCCTAGAATACTTGGACAAACGTCTTAAAGGTAAGATTCCAGAAATCATCTTTTCTCAGACTTCCAGACCTCTGGGAAGAGAGTAGACTGGGGCAAGTGGCTGCAGGAAACACGATGACTGTAACAAGGGTAATAAGAGTGGAGGTGGTCAGATAGGGGATATATTTGGAAGGAAAAGCCAACAGGACTTGGTGAAGGATTCGATATGGAAGAGGACAGGGAAGAGAAGAGTGGTGAAAAATAAGGGAGAATACCTTGGCTGGTGTGGCTCAGTGGATTGAGCGCAGGCCGGTAAACCAAAGAGTTGCTGGTTTGATTCCCAGTCAGGGCACATGCCTGGGATTGCCGGTCAGGTCTCCAGTAGGGGGCGTGTGAGAGGCAACCACACATTGATGTTTCTCTCCTTCCCTTTCTCCTTCTCTTCCCCCTCTCTAGAAATAAATAAATAATATCTTTTTAAAACATAAAATAAATACAAAAGACTAAGGGAGAATAAGTGTGTGATGTTATCTACTAAAATGTAAAAACCAGGAGAAGCAAATTTCAAAGAAGAGATTAAAAATTGTTTTTGACATTTTCGTATTGAGAGGCATGCTGGAGTTGTCCGGAAGTTTCAAGTCTAGGGCTTGGGACAGGTCAGGCTTAATACATAAATATCAGTGTCATTGGCATAAATCCTCGTACATGACAGGTAGTTTGTAAACATATAAAGGCTGTTTAGAATACACTTTAAAATATTATTAATTGCCAAAACAATCTTGAAACAGAACAACAAACTTGAAACATTTATATTTCCTGATTTTAAAACAATACGGAGATGTGGTCATCGAAACAGTGTGGCTCTGGCATAAGGACAGACATGTGGACGTAGAATAGAATAGAGAACCTGCACACACTAGCTCACATATCAGCCCATTCAGTGGGGAAAGGACAATTTCTTCAACTAATGTTGCTAGTAAAACTGGGTTTCTATATGCAAAATAATGAATTTGGACCCTTTCCTTACATCATATACAAAAATTATTTCAAAATGGATTATAGGCTTAAACATAAAAGCTGAAAATATAGAACTCTTAGAAGAAAGCCTAGGAAGAAATCTTCATGACGTTAGATATGATGATTTCTTAGCTATGACAACAAGAGACAAAACAAAAACCAGACTTCATCAAAGTAATACAAAATAATTATCTAAGGACACTGTCAAGAGAGTGGAAAGACAACTCACAGAATGGGAGAAAATATTTGCAAATCATATGCTAGAGAAGTGACCAATATTTAGAATATATAAAGAACTTCTGCAACTCAACAATAAGCCCAGTTCAACATGGGCAAAGGATTTTTTAATTAATTACATGAAAATTTTTCAGCTATATTGAGATATAATTGACAAATGAAATTGTAATATGTTTAAAGTGTACAACATGATGATATTTTTGGTACTCATATACATTGTAGAAGGCTTCCCACATTTAAGGTAAGGAACACGTCCATCACCTCACCTCACATATTTACCTTTTTTGGTAAAAACACTTAAGCTTTATTTTCTTAGCAAATTATAATTATATAATATAGAATTATCAACTATATTCACCATGTTGTACCTTAGATCCTAAGACCTTATTTATCTTATTGCTAAAAGTTTATACCTTTTTACCACCCTCTCCCTATTTCCCCAGTCCCTCAGCCTGCAGCTACCTCCATTCTTTTCTGTCTAGATAAGTTCAACTTTCTTTTTTATTCCACATATAAATGATACCATACATATTTGTCTTTCTCTACCTAGGTTATTTCACTTAGCATAATGCCCTCTAGGTCAATTTCTGTTGTTAAAAAAGCAATATTTCCTTCTTTTTTAAGGCTGAATAATATTCCGTTGTGTATCTAGACCATATTTCCTTTATCCACTGATCCATCAAATGATTTGCAGGTAGTTTCCATACATTGGACATTGTAAGCCATGCTGCAGTGGACATGGGAGTCCAGACACCTCTCTGAGACAGTGACTTCGTTTCTTCCATACACACACACAGAAGTGGAGTTGCTAGATTATGCGGTAGTTCTATTTTTAATTTCTTGAGAAACATCCATACTGTTTTCCACAGCAGACACATCGATTTACATTCCCACCAACAGTGTACAGGGTTCCCTTTTCTCCACATCCTCACCAACACTTATCTCTTGTCTTTTTGCTAGTAGTCATCCTGACAGGTGTGAGGTGATATCTCATTGTGGTTTTGACTTTCATTTCTCTGATGATTATTGATGATGATTACCTTTCAATGCACCTATTGGCCTTTTGTATGTCTTCTTTGGAAAAATGTCTATTCAGGTTCTTTGCCTATTTTTTTAAATTAGGTTATTTGGGTTTTTGTTTTCTTTTGTTTTTGCTATCGAGTTCTGAGTCCTTATATATTTTAGGTATTAACTTCTTATTACATATGTGGTTTTCAAATATTATTTTCACTGTTCATTTTATTGATAGTTTCCTTTGCTGTGCATAAGGTTTTTAGTTTGATGTAGTTCCACTTGTTTATTTTTGCTTTTGTTGACTTTGTGTTTAAAAAATCATTGCCGATACCAATGTCAAAGAGCTTACCCCTATGTTTTCTTCTAGTTTTATGGTTTCAGGATTAATTTCAAGTCTTTAATCCATTTAGAGTTAATTATTATACATGGTATAAGATAAGGGTCTAATTTTATTCTTTTGTGTGTAGACATCCACTTTTCCTAGTTTCATTTATTGAAGATACCATCCTTTCCACATTGTATGTTTGGCTCCTTTGTCAAAAATTAATTGACCATACAGGGTCTGTCCAGAAGGTATCCAGCCATGTAATATGAAAAAATAGAGACATTTATTGGAGAAGGTATAAGATACAAGAAACAACATACATAGGAAAATGACACCTCAGTCCTCTTCAAAATAGCTTCTTTGGGAGACCTCACACTGTTCTTTCAATCACCATCAGCTGCCCATCATATTTTCCTGAATGTCATCAATGGTCTGAAATCTCTTTTCTTTCTAAGGTGATTTTAGTTTGGGAAAAAGCCAGAAGTCACAGAGTGCCAAATCTGGTCTGTAGGGGGGCTGAGTCACCTGGGTTTCACCAAAAACTCTGCACAAAACATGATGCATGAGCAGACACATTGCCTCGATGAAGCTGCCAATCACAGTTGCCCATAGCTGCGGCCTTCTGAATCATTGGAATAGTTTCCATGGAGGAATGTTCAAGCTTAACACAAAATTTGATGCAGATTTGTTGCTCTTCTCACTCAGTCATTAGGAATTCAACAGCCACACTGTACACACGCTCACTCAACAGCATCTACTGCCCTGCTGACTAGTACAGTGAAGTAGTCATTGTTCACACATGCGCCTGCTAGTCCACTCTCCTTGGCTGCCAGGTTACATTGATGTTGTGCAAGCCGTTATCGTTATGTTAACAATGGCTGGACTTTTTCCAGACAGACCTCGTATGTGCGTGAGTGTATTTCTGCTCTCTTTACTGTTCCATGCATGTATGAGTCAATTGTTACATCACTACCACACTGTTTTGGTCACTATAAGTTTGGGATACAGCTTGAAATCAGTAAGTACAATGACTTCAGCTTTTTTATTTCTCAATTGCTTTGGCGATTTGTACTCTTTTGTGATTTCATTTAAATTTTAGAATTTTTTTAAATTTCTTTGAAACATACTATTGGAATTTTGGTAGGGGTTGCATTGAATTTGTGAATTGTTTGGTACACTATGAACAATGTTTTAACAATGTCAATTATTTCATTCCATGAACATTTAATTTTTTTATATTTATTTGTGTCTTCATTTTTTTTCATTAATGGCTTACAGTTTTCAACGCATAGGTCTTCCACCTCATCATTTAAATTTAATTCTCAGTATTGTGTTTGATGGAATTGTCAATGGAATTGTTTTCTTAATTTCTTTCTCCAATAGTTAGTTGTTAATGTATAGAAATGCAACCCATCTTTGTATATTTGATTTTGTTTCCTGAAACTTTACTGAATTCATTTGCCTAATAGTCTTTTGGTGAAGACAGTAAGTTTTTTAATATGTATAATGTCATATGATCTGCAAACAAAGACAAATTTACTTTTTCCTTTTTGATTTAAATGTCTTTTTTGTTTTACTTCCCTAATTGTTCTGGCTAAGTCTTTCAGTACTATGCTGAATACAAGGGAAGAGAGTGGGTATTTCTACCTTAGAGGGAAAGCTTTTCACCATTGATTATAATGTTAGCTGTGGACTTGTCATGTATGACCTTGATTATGTTGACGCCTACTATGACCAGTCAGTTTGCTAATACTTTGTGAGGAATTTTGCATTTATGTTCATCAGGAATATTGGCCTGTTATTTTCTTTTCTTGTGTCTTTGTCTGGCTTTGGTATCAGTGTAATGCTGACCTCCCTGTACTTATATTTTTTGAAAGAGTTTGAGGAGGGTTGATATTAATTCTTCTTTAAAAGTTTGGTAAAATTCATGAGTGAAGCCATCTGTGACTTTGTTGGAAGGTTTTTGATTACTAAATCAGATGAAATTTTCTATTTCATTATGATTCAGTCTTGGTAGATTACATGTCTATAGGAATTTATCTGTGTCTTCTAAGTTATCTAATTTGTTGGTGTAAAATTATTCATAGTAGTCTCCTGATTCTTTGTATGTTTGTGGTATTTGTTGTAATGTCTCCTCTTTCATTTCTGTATTTGTTTTTTCTTTTCTTCATTAGTCCAGCTAAGGGCCTATAAATTTCACTTATCTTTTAAAAAATCTCTGATCTTCACTATTTTCTTTCTTCTATTTTGTGCTCAATTTGTTGTTCCTTTTCTAGTTTCTAGAAGTGTATAGTTAGATTGTTTGAGATTCTTTTAACATAGGTGATTATTGCTATGAACTATCATGTCCCTCTTAAAACTGCTTTGCTGCTTTCCACATTTTGGATATGTTGTGTTTCCATTTTCATTTGTCTTAAAATACTCTTTGATTTCTCTTTTGATTTTTTTCTCTGATTAGTTGTTCTGTAACATGTTGTTTAATTTCTACATATTGGTGAATTTTCCAATTTTCTTCTTGTTGTGTACCAGTGGTCAGAAAAAATTCTTAATATGATTTCAGTCTTTTTACATTTATTGAGACTATCCTGGAGAATATCCCATATGTGCTTGAGAAGAATGTATTCAGCCATGGTAAGATAGAATGTAATGTAAATGTCTGTTAAGTTCTGCTCTAATGTGTAATTTAAGACTAGTGCTTCCCTTTTGATTATCAGTCTGGATGATCTATCCATTGTTGAAAGTGAAGTATTAAAATGCCTTGCTATGATTATGTTGCCTTTTATTTCTCCTTCATAAAGTTTATATTTGTTTTATACATTTGTGTGCTCCAATGCTGGCTGCATAAATATTTACAATTTTATATCCTCTTAATGAATAGACCCCTTATTATTGTATAATGACCTTTGTCTCTTGTTACAGTTTTGACCTAAATACTATTTTGTCTGATATAAGTATAAATATGCCAGCTTTACTTATTTTTATTGATTTTTTTAAAGAGAGAGAGAAACATCAATTTGTTGTTCTATGTATTTATGCATCCCTTGGTTGCTTCTTGTATGTGCCTTGACCTGAGATCAAACCCACATCCTTGGTATATCAGGAAGATGCTATAACCAACTGAGCTACCTGACCAGGGCTACCTGCTTTATTTTTGTTTCCATTTGCATGAAAAATCTTTCTCTAATACTTCACTTTCAGTCTGTGTGTGTCTTTAAAGATGAAGTGATCCTGTTGTAGGTAGCAGATAGTTGAGTCTTTTTTTTTATTCATTCAGCCACTCTGTATTTTTTTATTGGAGAATTTAGTTCATTTATATTAAGTGTAATTCTTGATACCTATGAACTTACTATTACCATTTTACTAATTGTTTTTTGGCTGTTGTATAGATGGGTATTTTTCTCTTCCTCTCTTGTAATTTGATTACTTTTCTGTAGTGGTATGCTTTGATTCCTTTCTCTTTATGTTTTTGTATCTACTATTGGTTTTTGGCTTTGTGGTTATCATGAGGCTTACATAAAACATGTTATAGTTATAACAGTCTACTTTCAGCTAATAACCACTTAAACACACGAAAAGCTCTAAATTTTTATACTCACCCCCATATTACATGCTACAATGTTTTTGATGTCACAGTTTACATATGTTTATATTGTGTATCAACAGGTTATTGTCATTAGAGTTATTTTTAATGGTTTTTCCTTCAACTTTCATGCTAGAGTTGTAACCTACCCACCACCAGTATAATTTTAGAGTATTCTGAATTTAACTATATATTTTCTTTTACCAGTGAGTTTTACACTTTTGTATATTTCCATGTTACTAATTATCATCCTTTTGTTTCATCTTAAAGAATTCCCTTTCACAATTCCTGTTAGGCTGGTCCAGTAGTGATGAACTCTCACATTTTGTTTGTCTGAAATATTCCATCTCTTTCAATTCTGAAGGACAAACAATGCCATGTATTTTCTTGGTAGGCAGTTTTTCTTTTTCAACACTTTAAATATATAATTCCACTTTATTCTTGCCTTCAAGTTTCTGCAGAATAATCTGCTTATGTTCTTCTGGGTGTTCCCTTATAATTAACAAGTTACCTTCGTTCTGTGGTCTTTAACTTCCTTTTAACTTTTGAACATTTAATTTTATGTGTCTCAGTGTGAGTCTCTTTAGATTCATTTTTTCTGGTATTCTTTAGGCTTTCTGAATATGAGTGTCTGTGTCCCTAGGCTGGGCAAGTTGCCAGTCATACTTTCTTTGAATAAGCTTTCTGACTCTTTCTCTTCCTTTTGGGATCTCTAGTACATATATATTAGTGTGCTTGATGGTATCCCACTAGACACTAAAGCTAACTTAACTGTTTTCAATCTTTTTGCTCCTCTGACTGGTTGAATTCCACTGCTTTATCTTTGCTTTTGTTGATCCTTTTTTTTTTTTTTTTTTGCTTAATCTAGTCTGATATTGAACTCCTCTATGGATTTTTTTTTCAGTTCAATTATTATACTCTTCAGCTCTATGAATTCTTTTGATTTTTGTGTTTTCTATCTCTGTTGAAATTTTCGTTTTGTTCATGCATTGCTCCCCTGACCTTGGTGAGCACTTT
>VMDR010022116.1:0-16423 GCA_007922815.1 Macrotus californicus
AAGAAGTGTGGGAAGAATTTTAAGATGAATATTGATGGGTTCTCCTTTTGGGACACCTGATAGAATAAATGATTGACACTACCACTGATCAAAAAGAAGCACTTATAAGCAGAAAGGTTTTCTTATGAGATTATAACTACAAAGTGAAGTTCTCTTCTTGACTTTTCTTTATGGCATTTGTCTCCTGAACCTTTGTAAATGTAGGCCTATGCTCCATGCTTACACACCCATATAGTTCTAAGAAGATAAAATGAAATAGTATGTAACATGGCTAGCAGAGTAAAAGAGTTTAATCACAATTTATGCAGAAAATATAAAATGTGAAAAATTAACAATGAGAAATACAAAGTATACTAAACAAACACTCTCATAAGGTATTAACTCATATAATTTTATACAGCTTTGAAATATCATTTTGGAAAATCTCAACAGCAAATGGTGTTTTTAAATGTATATGCTAAAACATTCTTATTAATATTATAAGTAAATGCAACATTCTCCTAGAAAGCTAGAATACAAGTATTAAGGCAATACATATTCAGAAACATAAAGATATTTATACCCTTAGAAAAATAACTCCAACCCAGAATATATTTCAAGCCCTGGCCAAGTTGATCAGTTGATTAGAGTATCGTCCCATACACTGAAAGGCTGTGAGGTTGACCCCCAGTTGGGGCACAGGTGGGTTGTAAGTTCAATCCCCAGTCACCTTGATCAGGGTGCAACGAGAGGCAACTGATTGACGTTTCTTTCTTACACAGGAGTTTCCTTCTCACATCTATGTTTCTCCTCTCTCTCTTGCTTCCTCTGTCTCTCAAATTAATAACAACATATTTTCAGGTGAGGATTAAAATATATATATATTTCAAATAAACTCATCAATAAGTGTAGAGAAGTTGTACAAGTGTATTCTTTCCATGAGTTTCAAAAATAGCAATAAAGTGGGACAAAAATGCTTAGTGATTTAGTACTATCTAATAGAATATAGGGTTCAAAAATAAAATAGAAAATGGTGCAGATGCACTTTTTAAAAATTTTATGTATGTGTAAAATTTTTTGGTATCCGTTGTTAATTTGTCCCAATGAGTGGCGAGCAAGGGACAATTGATTAAGCATTTCTCTTGCATGACAGCATCGTGACTCATACAAGTTCTAGCAAGTGCAATGAGTATCAATCAAGTGCCGAGTGCTGAAACATTTTCTCTTGTTAGAAAAATATATGTATGAAATTTTCCCCAAGCATTAGTTTTCACAATTAGTAAAATAAAATTAATTTTGAAAGACAATTTGCTCTGAAGACTGGATTTGGTTGTAATTGAGTTGGCATTTCAGTTACTTGAAACATCTTTACTTTTTTACTTTATCTCAACAATAAATTCTAAAGGTTACATTAGAAGTATTGTGCTCGTGACAGGATCACTGGTGTTAAGGGGAAGGATGGCCTTTTTTACTTTTGGAAAAAAACTAGATGTAATAAAATGATGTATTTTCTCAGTGACATGTAGGTTTTATACCCGTATACAGCCAGCTTTTAAACTCATGGAAAAAAAAAAAGTTATTGCTATGATGAATACTAGCTCTTTTCTTTATTCAAGCAGTTCTTATTACATGACTTTTAAATAACTGAAGGCTTTAGTTATGCAGGAGAGGGTGTATTAAATAAGATGACTGTAGAAAATATTTGAAGATTAGGGTTGTGACTTTATGACAGGTGAGTGCATGGAGATGATAATGTGTGAAAACAGATAAGGAGATGAGGCTGAGCCACTTCAACTGTGGCACTAAATGATTGTATAATATCATCTTGGAAGTATACAAAGATATTAAACTATAAAATCAAGGGGTAAATCAGTGTTAAGTTGGACTTTACAGAGTGCTAAGCAATTTTTTCAGGATACATTAAGTAATGAAAACCTTCATAAATTTCGTTACAGTTGGAACGTAGCTGAATAATGAATGGTAGTTAAGAAGTTTTAGTTAGAAAACTAGCAGACAACATGTGAAAGAAAAAAGAAAAATAGTCTAGCCAGCCATCATGACTGTCCAAAACATAATTGTTTCTAAAATGTTTAATAGACAATACTAACTCCTTTTTATGAGACAAGGCAATGTAAACTAAGATGCATCTACTCCAATTAATTACTCAGAAGCAGAAGAGAATAAATTATTATTGAAGTAATTCTGAAAGTGAATATAATTAGTACCATTAATCATTGACCATAAATTATTTAATTCAATAATAGGCCTGAAAGAAAAATTAGTATTATAGTCACTTTTATATTTAAAACTCATCATCATAATGCTGTCAACTGGAATATATGATGTCTTCAAATATTTATTTAAAAAAACTATTTTGGTTCAATTGATATTATGAGGTTACATTAACTTCTACTGAATAAGATAATGAGTTTAAGAATGCCAGCTCAGTAATTATTTCAGTTCTAGAATTTCTATTAGATATAAATCCATTAGCTCTCAACACCCCCACAGAAGCTCTAACTTTTTGGCACTAATTAAAAAATTCTAAATAGAATATTGGAATAAGGAAGAGGGAACATATATAAAATGAAATTATAATACCAGTTTTTTTTAAGGCACTTTAGAACTGTCTGACTGGAAAAAATTAAATGTTTAGTGTATAATGCTAGTGTTATCTGTTATGAAAAATCCTGATGTTCAGTAATAAGAGTCTATAAACATGGTGACTATACACAACAGCTGAGTGTTACAGTAGCAAGGGGTAGAAAAAACTTTTCTATTTGCTTGGGGCCCTGGAAATTAAGACTGACAAAAGACAGATTATCAAAATAAAAACAAATAGAAATTTATTAATACATACATCTTGCATGCATCTGGGAATGCTCACTGTTGAATATCTCAAAGGGGTGGTTAGAACATGGGCTTACATAGCACCTTAACAAAAGAACAATAAATTTATAGACGGTGACAAGGGGAAAGGACTGAGTTGCTGGTGGTGGCAAATTGTGGATTGACAAATGCATGGGGGAACTAATGGAATGTGAGGGCTAGTTATTTCTTTGTTGACATACTTGAGCTGATGAAGGACCTACAGTTTTCTGTAGTTATTAACTCCTGTATTTTCTGGCAAACAGGGGAAGGAGGACACCTTTATAAATTTATGTCCTACTTTTATGCAAGTAGGGGAGGGCAGAGAGATTTTCTTGTATATGTTTCTTCTCAAATGTGTTGAGCTCAACATCATTTTTATGTTCAAATTTGGGGTGGCATATTCTGCTACTCTTCATCATGTATGGAATAGGTTTGTTGCTTTATGGGCTCCTGAGTATTTTTGCACAGATCTGATTAATGGAGGAGACAGTACTTGGAAAGCCTCAGAATCTTGTGAGATTTACCCTGGAAAGTGTGGGAAATTATGCTGAAAGGAACTAAAATTGATGGGAAGGATAAAAGGGAGGCTAGGAAAAGTAATTGGGAGTTCTGCATTGATTGAGTTTGGGAAGAATTTGGGGAAATCAGGAGAGGTGGAGAGCAAATTGAGACAAGAGAGGAGAAGAAAAGAAAGAGTATATGAAGAAGATTTTTTGAGATTATGTATATCTTCTTGTGTTTCAAAATGACTTTAGTAAAGGTTAATTTTTTCTGTGTTTTGTTTTTCTTGTTGAACACCACCTTAAAGTATGAAAACAGGAGCGAGAACTGTGTGCTGCATGACACACAATTTTCTAATTTGGGTCAAAAGCTGAATTATCAGAGTAAAATTTTTAAAAGTATTTCACTTTTTAAATTACAGTAAATTGATTTTGGATCAAACATACATTCTTGTATAAGTAGCATGTGATTGGGTTGTATTTCTAGAGTGCATTGAATGTTCATATCCTTCACTAATGTTCTCTCTTTTTCCACCCTCACTAATGTTCTTAGAAGGAGAAACTTTGAGTCTGAATGGCAAACATTATTTTTCTCTCTCTGAGCAATGCAGCATGTAAATGAAAAAAGTGTAAAATCTGTAATGTCGTGTAGGTTCTTACTTTCTCATTACCCATGGAAGATGATGTGTCAGCCTTTATTTTGAATTTGGAAGTGAGTGATACATAATAGTCTAATTGCTGTTGGTTGATTTAAAAAAAATGGTAAGGTCAATGACGGTGATGTTCATAGTTGAGTGAGCAGGTAATTGGAAAGAAAGAGGAACGTAGTTCAGAGTTGTCTATTTTTTCCACTTGGTTTGATCTTGCTTTTAAAAAGGAAAGAGTCTACACTAGTTCAGCTTCAGGCACAAAATTAAATTGTCATAGTTTTGTAGCTTGTGTTAAGACTCAAAAACACTTGACTTTTTGTACTCTTTTTGTACTATTGCGAGTAAGGGCAGATAACTGAAAGCCTATCTATCATAGCTCACTTGTGTCAAATGGGCTAAACTTTAATATCTTTAGTTTTCACCATTTTTCATTTTATTTTTAGAGATTTGGAGTCACAGATGTGGAGAGAGATTAAATAATTTACTCTAGTTCTCACAGCTAGTCAACATTTAGTGCCAGAGCTGGAATGCAAATCCAAGTATTCTAGTCTCAGAATGAATTCTCTTAACCATTGAACATGTTGCCTCTGGAGATTAATTCACTGGGGGAGAGGCCATATCTGATCAATCAGACTTCCTAGTTCCATGTAAAGTGGGTTCTTGAATTTTTGTCTTGCAGGGAGTAGGTGAATTGAATTACATTTATCCTGGGTACAAGTCAATATTGCAAGTATGCTAATAACTCGGTTATAGATCCTTTGTTTCTTGTTTCTCAATAAACAGAACTCCACAAAAGCCTAGAGTGATTCTCTAGGAATCATGCATTGAAAGCCTCCTAAGAAAATTATTCAACCATTTCTTCTCCTAGTATAGCATATAAATTCTTCAGCAAGTGTGCCACTCTCGGGTAATATTGGTTTTGATTCAGTGGTCTGATAAAGATAGAAAAAAATAATAACATCAGTATATTTCACTCTGCTTTTTCTGGGTATTTTTATTACTGCTCTATTTTTTTAATGATGATCTGAATATTTTTTCTAGATGATATAGTATTTTTAAGAAATCGCTACCAATTTTGTAAAATAGAGAAATGTGAAAAGAGCATTATGGGAGAATGAGGGCAGGAAAACTAAACTCGCCTAGGTGTTTGGAAATTAGGGAGGATGACTGTATACCTCATAGAGGAAGTAATTTTTCCAATTAGAAAAAAAAGATAAAGCAATGAAACCAGTAGTTATAGTGAAAACTCCCAAAACTAATTGGACCCAATCACTATGAGCCAGGCAAGGTCCATTTGAAAAATAAAAAGAAATATCTTGCAAATTTATTAATGGAAGTCAGTTATGGAGCAGGCACTCTTGCCTTTGTTACTAATACACAAAGTACAGACGTTGGCCTAAACCCAATGGATGGGTTTCATCTACAGCTACTCCCAGTACCACCGATGAGCCTTATAAAAATACAAATGCCAGATTTTGATGATTTCTGATATATTAGCTTAATAATTATGAAAATAATCAATGCTCTTCTTCTGAAGTACTTGCATGTATAGAGGAGGAGAAAAAAAAATTCCCCTACTCTCTTAGGTTCAATGCCTAGGGTCCATGAAACAAACTGAAAATTTTTTTTAAAAAAGATTAAAAGAAAAGGTTTCTTTGTATGCACACAAGGGCCTCAAAGAAGAGAAGTTAAAACTCTAAAAATGATGTTAGGTCTGGGTTTTATATAAAATTTTAACAATAATATTAGATCTGGGGTTTATATACAATTATATGTAGTTTTAACAATGAGGAAGAAGTAACTTGACAGAGAAAGAGGGGCTATTTGGGCTTCTAGGGATGCTACATTTGGGGAAGATACAATGGGGATTAATGGAAGATAAGGCTGATTTAGTAAGGTTTGTTTTACAGATTCAAATTGGTAAGTGAATCATTCTTCTCTTTCTAATATAAGAGAGAAGACATCTTTAAAAATGGGCATTTTTTAATATTTGCAAAGGGAAATCTGTGTCCTGATTTTTAACAAATAGGAGAAGGCAGAGAGTTAATTGCCTTCAGTTCAAAACATTCCTTATGCCAAAATGTTACATTTAGGAGGTAGTATTCTGATACCCTTTATATGATTCTTGTCTCTTCTGATTTTTTTTGCCTGATTACTGTACTGCCCTGTTTAATGTAGCACTTTCCATCCTCTGTCTCTGCTGAGGGATTTAGTATTCCACAGTTATTTCTCTGATAAAGGAGTTAAAAAGCAAGAATCAAGGATTGACTCTGACTGGCAATAAAATCAGTAAAAGACCTGACAGTGATGAATATGTTTAATACCTTGATTGGGATGATAGTATCACAGGTATATACATATGTTCAAACTCATCAACATGTTCACATTAAATGTGTGTAATTATTTTCACATCCATTATACTTCAATTTTAAAAATTAGTGAAATATCTTTGTTAAGAAACCAATTATTACCTTTAATTTCTAATATATTTGCTCGTCTGCATCCCACATGAAAAGGTAATACATTTTTTTTCTTTACACAAATTCAAGAGTAGAAATTTTCTAATTGTATTTAAAGGTTGTAAGTATTTGGTAAGAAATTGTCTATAGTCTACTTAAGAACAAATTTGGAATAGATTTTGCCGCACTGCATCATTTCAGCATTCAGTTATTATTTTAATTTTCTTTGTATTATAAAGCAAATTATATTTAATATATCAAGAATGTATACATATTGTCATTGTTTGAATCCATATACAGTTCAGACCTAGACATTAATTCCACATAAGACTCATCTCCCAGGGTAGATAAAGTGGTCATTCATTCCAAACACCAAGTTACAGGTGCTTTATCTTTCAAATGGTTGTCAATTTGTAGTTCATAAAGCAGCCACATTAACATCATCTGGGAACTTACAAAAAATGTAAATTGTCAGTTTTACTGAATTAGAACTGTAGTGATGGGGAGTAGAAATCTGTATTTTAATACATCCTCCATATAAGTATGATGCACAGTGCATTTGAGACCTACTGGTGTAGATTACAAGCGATGGAATGGACTGAGCCTATTTCCTGGTATTAGTTATCCATTAGAATTTATTTCAAGTCAATAAAATGAATGGTTGTAGTAGGAGCATTGAATATTTTTCTTGATCATCTGTGTTTTATAATTTTGATTGCAATGTGAGGATGTAACTTTTATTGTCTCCTGGATTAATTTTTGGATTCTTGTTTGATTTTGTTTGAAAGACTTTATGTGTTGATATGCAAAAGTGCAAAGAAATAAAAATATAGAATGCAAGTAAACATTGAAAGTAACTCTGATATAGTCATAACCTACAGTTAGTCTTTTTCACTTATTTATTTGCGAATAGTTAGGATCATGTTAAGTAGTATGAAAAAACTAAAGTAGAGCAAGAAGTAGAGGACAGAATGTGTGTATGGGTGTATTGTATAATCTTTTGATTGCATTGTTGAGGAGGCCTGTGATAGACTAGATAACATTAGGGGGGAAATTAAGGGAAATAAGAGAGTAAGCCACAGACATTTGAAAGAAATCATGTTTAGCCTGAGGTGGAAATATAAATGCTCTGGGGCAGGATCTTGTTTGCTGGGCCTGAGGAATAGCAAAAAAGTCAAGCAAGGCTTGAGGAAAGTGAAAAAGTGGTAGAAAATAAGGTCAAAGTGGGAAGGATGTACCAATTGTAGGTGACAGTGAGGACACTGGATATTACTGCATGCCATTTAACCTCTGTAAAATGAAGGATTTGCATAGATGATTTTTAGGATTCCTCTAACCCTAAAATAAAAATTTGAAATCTTATTTGAGTATGCCAACAAGCTAGGAATGAGTAAAAAGGGAGCAAATCCTGTTACTGACTTTGTGGAGTTACAAGGAGAAAAGAAAATTTCAAAATATTTAGTAATAAAATTGCATAAGTCTTCACTTAGTTATACTGGGATGGGCAAAACTGGGGATGGAAAGTATTATTAATTGAGTACCAAATCTTAAAACTTGTTCTTGTCCCAGGAACATGTGATGCATGGATTGAATAATCTTAGAACAGATCCAATATACCTACATTAAATTACATTGTCTTTCTGCTCTATGTAACACCCTCCTTCAGTTAATTTACCCAAAGTAAGCAGCAAAATTACCTTACATAAAATTGTCTCTTTGAGGGGAAATATAATTGAAAACAAAATCCTCTGCCAACTTAGAAATCCTCTCCACAAAGGTAGAAAGAAAAGTATCATATTATTGAATAAGCATTAGAGCAGAATGTGATGTGCATCACAGACTGTCTGCTAAAGAGATTACAAAGATAGAGAGAAGTTTTAATCTTTTATATAGCTGGACATATACAACACACAGAAACTCGATGAAAAAATATTCCAGTTTGTGAAACTGGCAACAGGAGTATTTATTTGCCTTTTTAAAAGATTTACATGTATATCAAAGGGACAGAGAAAGAATTCACAATTACAAGTTTTATAAGCTAAGTACTCTGAAAAAGGGCAGGTAGTCCCTTTTGCTATTTTTTACTAAAGACCATTTATTATGCTTGTTTTACTTATGTTTCCTCTTACTCTCTTAATTGTAGAACAACGTAGAAAGGGTTCACTGCCACTGAGTTATCTGGGTATTCACAAAATAATTCCATGTTCCTGCAATTAAGCGTTTAGGGTAATGCTTGTAATTTTAAATAAACACAGAGGTGATTGTTTCACAGCCTAAAGTTTGGAGCTTGATACATGGTGGTGGACTGACCACTGTGGGGAAGTGTGGATGGAGAGAAGTGAACAGTGTTAAGAGGTATTTAGAAGGTGGAATCTATTAGACAGGGGGGTTAATGAGATGTATAGAGTAAGAAAAACTCATGGATCAGGTGATAATATAGGAAATTCTGGTAAGGATGCTGAGAGCATTGTAGAGCCCTTCACTGATATGAAAATAGTGGAGGAAGAGGGCAGGTTCAGTATGGGCAGGAGTGAAGCAATGGAGTAAGATGAGCTTGAATATGGTGATGAGAGTTTCTATGGGCCATACAAATAAATGTCCAGGTGTGAGAATGGTCTCCTGTGACTTCTGTCTGTCCAAGAGGGTGTTTATTTTAAACAGGTTACTTTGTTGACCTTTTGTCTTTATCACTTCCCTCCTGGTCCCTTCCTCATTCTGCTGCAGCAAGTAGTAACGCCTTCTGGAGTTACATTGTAGAAGTACAATTGTAAATGAACCAGTTTATTCATCATGACATAGAATATTTTCCTATTACAGAAAAAAGAAGTTTACCTAGAACAAACGTCTGCCATGATTTTTTCTCATAATGCAGCTGAGATAAATGTGAAAATAAATCCCATTGCTGTTCAGGGATAGTGACCCCCATGGTTGAATGTGCAGTGAAATTTTGAATAATGAGCAAATTAGTAAGTGTTGGTAACCACACATACCCGACAATCTGCTTTGTGGCAACTTTGCTGCATGACCCGTTGCTTGAGAATGATGACAATGGTGGTAATAGCTTGGAGAAAAATTTCTGCTGGTAAATACCATCCACTCAGGTAAAGAAACTGCAAACCCATTGTCAGTAACAATATCTGACAATTTGTATGATAAAAGAACTGGCCCACAGCCATGCAATGTAAAATACCAGCTCCTCAGAGCTTTTTTGGTTTGTTTATTTTGAGTGTTCAGCTTTCATAAAAAAACTGCAAGCAACACATCCATTAGAAAAATATGTTAACTTAAAAGCAAATCTAATCCACAGATGTGTTCTTGTTGACCATGAATACCGTCTTTGTTCTGTTATTGTTGTCGTCGCTGTTGTTCTGAGATCAACTTGAATGCTTTAGTAGGCTCTTTGGACTTGAGTTGTAGCAAGCCCTATTGTAGCTCTTTATTCTGTAGAGATCCCGAATTGCACATCTTGTCATCAGCTGGACTCATAGGCCTGTAAATCTACAGCCTCTAGTGCCCATTTCTACTTGTAGCTATCATTTTATGATGATTGGTTACAAGAATTCAGAAAAAAATCTTGTAAAATTGCAGCATATGTAGTATGACTTCTATTTTGTTAAAAGTAATAATATTTCCAGTATTTTTTAAGATAATTCTACTCCACACTAAAAACAAAACAGTGGATCCATATAGCAACTAAATATTTAGAGATATTCAAAGTTCTATATTTGTTCAAACATGTATTTATGCATTTAAATAATCCTCTGCCCAAACTCCTTGTTTTGCAGCCTAGGAAAGAAGAGTTCCCGGTGAGGATGGATCCTGAGATAGATTTAATTGGCCCCAAACTACTGGGGGTTGGCGACCTCAGATTTTGTTTTATGAAATCTAAGAGAGCATAGGGTCTAATTTAAAGAACTGAAATGCTGCTGCTAATATGCAACAACCAGGTGAAACATATTGTGGATTGGCAATGACTTATGTTTCACCATTTTTATGCATCTATAAGATTAGAGCCACTTAAAGACAATTTTGTATGAATTTCTTCTTTTCGTGTCCTTTCTCTTGACATATGGGTCCATCCACTTGCATATAGACTATAGATGAATGTGCACACAAATGTTTACAAGAGTGTACACAGGTATGCAAGGTTGTAATATTTATGTTCTTAGGATAATTAACATTCAAATCTATAGTGGCAATTACAAAGTAAGACAACTTTTGCTCTGATAAAACAGTATTCCTACCTTTCCCATATACAGAGCTCAGTATATAAAATTTCTGATATAATAAACATATATTTATCATTTCTACTGACAAATGTCATCTTTAATTCAACTTTATATCTTTATATGCATTTGCTGCTTTAAAAATAAAGGACTAGCTGATCAGCAGCTGAATCTTTTTAATAGCACCCGTGCCACTCTCAGGGTGACAGTGAAGGTGCCACACCTGTAGGAGACATGTCTGGCCTTTTTTATGTTGAGTAGAAACAAAATGTGCTGACTAAGTGACCTGAGCGACCTCCTGATGACATGATGCCTTGTTCAGACTTGTGATGAGTTTCAGTAGGTAATTATTTTTGAAAGGTTGCCAGGCTGGTTTTGAACTCTGTGGGCCCATTTAAGGCCAAAAAGCTTCACTTCTGGTAGTCTTAATGATGGAAGAAAAAGTGTGACTGGTTAGCTTATTTCCTGAATATATGATCCTCTCCAGAAAGAATCAACATGCTAAATCGACTCTGAAAATACTCTGAAAGCCTATTTAAAAAAAAATTAACAACACAGATAAAAGCAATGGACATTTCTAGACATTTTCTGGGATTGTTTCTCATATAATATATTGCTACAGTGTTTGTTCTTCCAATATTTAAACATTCTGGTACCCTACAGTTATGGAAATTAAAAAATGATAAAAGTTCTAAACATTAATGAATACATTTTCTTACACTCTTTCTGAAACAATGATACATGTGCTACATGATTCACCACCCTTTCTCCATGTACTGTTGTAACAGCTAATCTAAGGTGGTACATACCTCATACATGTATTTTTCTTAAAAAATATCTTTAGACAAGAAAATTATAAAACATGTTGCCAGATGTCCAGGCCAACAAAAACTGAATTTCAAAACACTGTCCATTGACAAGGAGAAAATTCTGGGATGTCCTAAATTAATTACAGCAGGCTGAAGGGTGGAAGTAAGAGACAAGAAAGGTTAATCAGTTAACAACAGCAGGGCAAAGCCTACAGAAGACTGTTTACATTCTTGAATGTGTGTCAAAACTTTGAATTAACATCCTGGTGTCTATTTCCCTGATTATTTGAAAAGAATAGTCAGGCTCCACTGATCATCAGGCCCTTCTACTTCTTACTTGCACATGAACTTTGCAGGCTAGTGCCCACCACCTGTGCAAGGTAGCAAGGACTTCTTCCTTATGAACTGTCTACCCATCACAAAACTGGACCCACTGCATCCTCTACTTCCCCCCTTTTTCTATGGCCAATACAAATTCTCTCAACATTTTTGGTCCAAACTTTCAGGAAAAAAAATTTTGTTTTAATTTTTAAATTCATTAATTGATTTATATTTACAAACAAAACTGATTAGCATATTCCAGGGTATTATTTTGCATATGAATATCATTATTGCTTTCTAGAGTTACACTTTTAATGCACAAGCATAAATTTGAAAATTAAAAACATTTATTTAGATACAGAATTAGTACTACCCATGTATAATGTGCATCCTTATTTTTCCCTCAAAAATTGGGGCAAAAAGTGCACATTACACACAGCAAAATACGGCACCTTCTTCCCAAACTGTTTCCACACATGAAAGAGCCTGCAAATTCCAAAACTAGCAGATGGGTTTGTGTTTTCCATGAAGCCCTGCAGCTGGTGGTTCAGACTGCACACCTCAGGCCCTGCATCCTTTTCGGGCTGGCATTTGGCTCCATAAACCCTTTCTTTCAGAAAAGTCATGGCGGTGGAACTTATATGTGTAATATAGCTGAGGCTTTACTTAATATTCATAACTTGAAATAGTTGTATAGTTTAGATTCTGTCTTTAAATAGCCTCATTCTACTTGATGTACATTTCATACCCTTAAAAACATTAGGGTTTTTTGTTCTCTTTTTTCTTTTCCGGACTAAGTGACCAACACTTCCTTAGCCTTTTTCATTACACATATTTTCTAACTTTATTTACTGTTACACCTCTTTTTCTCAGGTAGAAAAATTTTCAAGTCATTCAGTTTACTTCCGTCTTTACCCAAATATTGCTTGTTCATGCTATTAGGTTCATACTCTTATATAATATTTTATAAATACTTGAATTTGTTGACTTGAAGTTGTAGAAACATGGACTTGTAATCTTTTCCTCATTTATATATTAACTGGTCATCTGTGTTTATGTGGGTCATTTCTTTTCTGACCATCTTTTTCACTGATTTTTTGGCGGAGGGGAAACATACACAATGAAGGGCATAAAGGACATTAACCTGAAGTGTACATGTCACTCAGTTTTCATGTTTACAACTAGATATGCATCACCTAGATTTCCGTGTAGAACAAATCTAGCATCCCCAAATTTCCAAGCCCTAAAATCATCATTTACTTGTAGAAACTACCTGCTTGCCTTATTGCTGGCTCCATGATGGCAGATAGTTTCACTCCAGTGTCTATATATTTTTTTAATTTTATTGTTGTTCAACTACAGCAGTTTGAATTTCCCCCCATGCCTCCCCCCACCCCAGACACCCTCACCTCTCTCCCCTGCTTCCACACCACCTAGTTTTGTCCATGTGTCCTTTATAGTTGCCCCTGAAAACCCTTCCCACCTTTCTACCCATTATTCCTTCCCACCTACCCTCAGATTGCTGTCAGACTGTTCTTAATTGTACCTTTAGCATATAGCTAGAATATGAGAAGTGTTCCAAAAAAAGCTTATTTGAAAAGTAAGAAAAGAAAATAATCTTTGCTTTCCAATACTGAAATGAAAAATTACTTAATTAATATAGTATTAAGTATGCATTTTCTCAAAGATCTCACACTTCATTCCGTTTCAGAAGTGCAGAACACCCAGTCTATAGACTACCCAATACTGCTTGCCATCCAGCAAAACAGAAAACTGTCCCTCATTTCGTGAATTTTGTACTGGTGCAGGAAAGCAGAGGGTTATCTGAGTGGACAGTTGGGGGTGGGATAGAGGACATTAGCCCAGAGTTAACTGATCATTTGTAGGGTGAAAAGCATAGACCAGCACCCAGAAGCCAGAAGTTTCCTAGACTGCTACCAGTCTGCCCACTCTGAACCTTTTCTGTCAGTCTTGTGGAGTCTACCTCCTAAATGAGTTCTAAATCCTGTTTTTCTCCATCTACATGGTCTCTACTCTGGTCAGAGCAATAGTAATTATCACCTAGACAATGGCAACTGCCACCTAACTGATTTCACTGCTTCCTCTCTTATAAATTCCATTCAATTCTCTGATATAGTATGAATGAGCTTTCATAGCACCGATCTTATCATTACACACTTTTTGTGTAAAATTTTGTGTTGCTGTTTTTTTTTCAATTTAACTTAAATGGTAACTATACATGCGAGGTCTCCCCAGAAAAAGTCCAGCCATTGTTAGTATAATAACGATGGTTTGTGTGATATTTATGTAACCTGGCAGCCGGGGAGAGTGGACTAGAAGGCACATGGGTAACAGTGACAATTTCGCTGTACTAGTCGGTGGGGGTAGTAGACATGGAGTGAGCATGTGTACTATGTAGCCATCACTTCAAAATGACTGAGAGAGTAGAGCAAGGAATCTCCATCAAATTTTACAGTTAGCTTCAACACTCCTCTGTAGAAACTATTCAGATGATTCAGAAGGCCGCAGCTATGGGCAACTGGTGATTGGCAGCTTCATCACCACAACACACCCGCTCACGCATCACATCTCGTGCAGGTTGTTTTGGTGAAACCTAAAATGACCCAGGTGACTCAGGCTCCCTACAGCCCAGATTTCGTGCCCTGTAACTTCTGGCTTTTCTCAAAACTAAAACCACCTTTAAAAAGGAAGAGATTTCAGACTGTTGATGAGATGCAGGAAAATACAACAGGGCAGATGATGGCAATTGGGAGAACTGTGTGAGCTCCCAAGGTGCTTACTTTGAAGGGGACTGAGGTGTCATTGTCCTGTATGCAATGTTTCTTGTATCTTGTATCTTCTTCAATATATGGCTCTATCTGTGGCTGGATACCTTCTAGACAAATATTATATATTCTATCTGACCATTTTCCACTCAACATGATTTGGGATTTTTTTTATTTGAATTAATTGGGGTGACAATGATTGATAAAATTGTACAGATTTCAGGTGTTCAGTTCTAGAACACATCATCTGATACTGTGTTGTATGTTCACCACCCCAGGTCAAGTCTCCTTCTGTCCCCACTTATCCTCCTTTACCCTCTTTTAGCTCTGTACCCCTTTTAATTCTTGTAAACATCACACTGTCTCTATGGTGTTATTTAGAAATATTCTTGAATTGTAGTATTCTGTGTACATATTAAATATTTCAAACTCAGTATTAAAGGGAATCTTTATTATTTCTGCCCTAATTCCCATTCATATTTTATTTTAATTTTTATAGATTTTTTAAACTGAAATCTATTTCTTTACAATTCATTTTTTAATTTTTTTTATTGTTCAATTAAAGTTGTCACCATTTTCACTCCACCACACCCCTACCCTACCCATCCCTGTCTCACACCCTGGAATCTACCCCCTTTGGCTTTGTTCATGTGTCCTTTATACATGTTCCTTGATCGCCCTTCCCCTATTTTCCTCCATTATCCCTCTCCCCCCTCCTCTCTGGTCACTGTCAGTTTGTTCTTCATTTCCATGTCTCTGGTTCTATTTTGCTTGCTTGTTTGCTTTTTGATTAGGTTCCACTTATAGGTGAGATCATATGGTATTTATCTTTCACTGCCTGTTTTATTTCACTGAGCATATGCTCTCCAAGTTCCATTCATGCTGTCATGAAGGGTAGGAGCTCTTTCTTTCTTTCTGCTGCATAACATTCCATTGTGTAAATGTATCACAGTTTTTTGATCCACTCATTTACTGATGGGCACTTAGGTTGCTTCCAGTACTTGGCTATGGTAAATTGTGTTGCTATGAACATTAGGGTGCATAGGTTCTTTGAATTGGTGTTTTGGGGTTCTTAGGGTATAATCCCAGCAGTGAAATTCCCAGATCAAAAGGTAGTTTCATTTTTGTTTTTATAGGAAATCCCATACTGTTTTCCTCAGTGGCTACACCAGTCTACATTCCCACCAGCAGAGTATTAGGGTTCCTTTTTCTCCATAACCTCTCCAGCACTTGTTGTTTGTTGATTTGTCTATGATGGCCATTCTCACCGGTGTGAAGTTGTATCTCATTGTGGTTTTAATTTGCATCTCTCTGATGGCTAGTGATGCTGAGCATCTTTTCATATGTCTCTGGGCCCTCTGTATGTCCTCCTTGGAGAAGTGTTCAGGTCCTTTGTCATTTTCTAATTGGGTTGTTTGTCTTCCTGGACTGGAGTCTTTGGAGTTCTTCATATATTTTGGAGATCAAACCCTTGTCTGAGGTCTCATTTGCAAATATATTTTCCCATATGTTGGTTCTCTTTGCATTTTACTACTGTTTTCTTTAGCAGTGAAGAAGCTTTTTATTTTGGTGGTCTCATTTGTTTATTCTTTCCTTTATGTCCCTTGCTCTAGAAGATATATTGGTGAAAATATTGCTTTATGGAATATCTGAGATTTTCCTGTATCTATCTCCTCTAGGACTTCTATGGTGTCATGACTTATATTTAAGTCTTTATCTACCTTGAATTTATTTTTGTGTATGGTGTAAGTTGATTGAGTTTCATTTGTGTGCATGTAGCTGTCTAGATCTCCCAATGTCATTTGTTGAAGAGGCTATTTTT
>VMDR010022117.1:0-16404 GCA_007922815.1 Macrotus californicus
CTCATTTACTGATGGGCACTTAGGTTGCTTCCAGCACTTGGTTATTGTAAATAACACTGTGAACATTGGGGTGTGTAGGGAAACCTATACTTTCTTAGAAAGTAATAAAAAGGAACATTCTCAGGGCATGTGATATTAGAATGGCTTCCATGGGGGAGACTGTAGACTCTGTTCTGAGAAATCTTTAAGCACAATTAGAAAGTGGTTGTAGTTGATTTATTTATTCATATTACTAAATATGGATCAAGTCTGATAACTTCTTAATAACCACTTTATTGACAAAAAAATTCATATACTATAAAACTCAGCCTTTTAAGCACACAATCAGTAGTTTTTAATATATTGAAAACTAATATAGTTTTAATATATTGAAGCTAATATATGGTGATAGATTTGTATCACCGTAACTATTATCTGTTTTTAGAACATTAAAAAAATAGTATCCATTAGCAGCCACTCCTTATTCCTCTCTCCTACCAGCCCCCAGCAACTACTAGTCTACCTTCTGTCTCTATGGATTTACCTATCCTAGACATTTCATACAAATGAAATCATACATGGAATCTACAATATGTGGACGCTGGTGTTTGTCTGGTTTCATTTTGCGTAATGATTTTGAGATTCATCCATGCTCTAGCATGTATCAGTACTTCATTTCTTTTTATGATTGAATAATATTTCATTGTATGGTATGCCGCTTTTGTTTATCCACTCATTAGTTGATGGACTTTTGGGTTGTTCTTCCCCAAATTTTGGGGCTATTTTAAGTAACACTGCTATATAAACATGTATAAACAGTTTTTAGGTAGACATATGTTTTCAGGTTTTGGGGGTATATATGTAAAAGTGGAATTTCTGGGTTGTATGATAAGTCTATGTTTAACATTTTGAGGATCCACCAAACTGTTAACCAAAGTTTCTGTACCATTTTACACTCCCACCAGCAATGTGTGAGAGTTCCCTGATGATCTTTTGACATCCCTTCCAGTTCTTAATACAGTGCTTGGCACCTAGTACATATTGAGTAAATGCTATTATTCTTACTGATATTGTCCTCATTGTTCTTAGAGAAAACTGGAAATTGCCCAGGGATACATTGTAAGTAAAAGGAAGTTACTGTTATGTTTCTTTTACTAGGTTGTATTTGACTTTTTTTTGAATTTTGTAAGAGTTTATTTGAGCCAAAATGAGGACATTTATATAATTATGTATTATATTTTCTTAATTATATTTTAGAGAGAGAGATCATAAGTGTGTGTGTGAATTTCTTCCTTTCAATAAATTACTTTGACATGGTTCTGAAGTCTGTAGCTATTAAGTGAACACATGTACTCATATATATAGGGCATGCCATTTCATCCTCCTGGGTCCCCTAACCTGCTGCCTTGAATTAGATGCAGCAGCACCTGCTATTTCACAGCAGGCTTTTAGAGAAAAGGAGCATGGAAAAGAAAAATAGAGACCTGGGCCTTGAACAAATGAATCTAAAAAACAAACTAAGCAAACAAGAGCAGACACAATCATGGATACAGAGAGGATTTTGGTGGTTGTCAATTGGGAGGGCAGTGTGGGGGAATGAGTGAAGAGGTGAGGGGATTAAGAAGCACAAACAGGTAGTTACAGAACAGCCATGGGGCTGTAAAGTACTGTATAGGAAATGGAGCAGCAAAAGAATTTATACACATGACTCATGGACATGAACAATGGTGTAGGGATTGCCTGAGGGAGTGGGGCTGCTGGGTGGAGGGGCAGCAAGGGGTGGAGAAATTGGGGCAACTGTAATAGTATTATTAATAAAACTTAAAAAAATTTAAAATTGCATTTCTCAGAAAAAAAAAGTGTGTCATGGAACATGCAAAGTACCCTGTTTTCACTCTAATTGATATAAAGGGACTGATAATAGGGAGAATAAATTGGATATATATATATATATATTTTTTTTACTAACTCAGAAGCCATCTTATAGTAGTATCAAAGCAGAAATGTTTTCCAGCTAAGGAGACAAATTAATAGACCAGTATCCCCCCAACACACACATACTTTTTTGTTCCACATCATGCTATAAAAGAACAATAATTAGTAAAGGAGTAGGACAGACAGAGCTACTATCAACTGGAGGTGACTGACCTGAGGTTGAGGTGATCAATATCTCCACCCACCTGTAACCCTATTTCACATACAAATTGAGGAGCTCTGGAATAAATTGTCTAAACCACAGTATTATGTTGAGTCAGTATTGAATTTTACTCTGTACTAAAAAAAGTCAAAAGACTAGGGCTATTTTGTCTGCATGGAAAACCTATCATTTCATGTAGCCACCTTCATTAATTATCTTAGGTAGATCTTCAGGAAAACTTGCTTCAGCTTCTACATTAGCACCTGCTGCTTCACCTTGGACTTTTATGTTATGGAGATGGCTTCTTTCCTTAAACCTCACAAACCAACCTGTGCTTAACTTCAGACATTTCTTCTGCAACTTCCATACCTCACTCAGCCTTCATAGAATTTAAGAGAGCTAGAGCCTTGCTCTGGATTAGGCTTTGGCTTAAAAGAATGTGTGGCTGGTTTGATCTTCTATCCAGACTACTAATACTTGCCCCATATCAGCAATAAGGCTGTTTTGATTTCATTCGTATGGTCCCTGGAGTAGCACTTTTTATTTTTTTTCAACTTTTCCTTTGCATTCATAACTTTACTAATTGTTTGGCACAAGAAGCGTAGCTTTTGGCCTCTGTTGGCTTTTAACATGTCTTCTTCACTAAGCTTAATCATTTCTAGCTTTGATTGAATGTGAGCGCCATGCAACTTCCTCTCATTGAAACTTAGAGGCCATTTTAGGGTTATTAATTGGCATAATTTTAACTTCTTGTGTCTCAGGGAATAAGGAGGCCCGAGGGCAGGGGGTGTAGCTGGTGGAGCAAGCAGAATACATATAACATTTACTGATTAAGTTCGCCTCTTACATGGGCATGGTTCATAGCACCCTAAAATGATTACAATAGTAAGTATAATAAAATGATAAAATTTGTATTATTACAAGAATTACCAAAATGTGATGCTGAGACATAAAGTTAGCAATGCTATTGGAAAAATGATGCCAACAGACTTCTCCATTGCAGGGTTGCCACAAACCTTCAATTTGAAAAGAAATGAAATATCTGCAAAGTGCAATAAAACAAGATTTGGAGACTTCTGGTCAAGATGGAGATGTGGGTAGATACGCATTGCTTCCTTGTGCAACCACAGAGAGAATTACAACTATATCTCAAAACAAGTAATAACCAGAACTGTCAGAAAATCAGGCTATCAAGGATTTAAAGAAGCCACATTTATCCAGATGGTTAGGAGGGGTGGAGTGGCAGAGGTGGGTGGAGAGGTGCAGAGACGCGGTGTGGAACAGAAAGGTTGCAGCATGACAGTGGAATGGGTGTTCCCACATTCAAGTTCAGTGGATAAAATTCTGGAGGGATTCCCTGGTAATGAGCAATCCTAGCCCCAGGCCAGATCACCCAGCCCAGGGTTTCAGCTCTGGTAAGATAACTCCTCATAACTTCTGGCTGTAAAAACCAGTGGGGACTGGGGCAGCAGAAGAAACTGTCAGATTTTCGGAACAGTCCATTTAAAGATCCTGCACAGATTTAGAACATGCAAACCCATTCAGAGATTAAGCACCAGGGCAAAAGCTGGAAGGGCACTAGTCACTTATGGGAAGTGGGTGAAGTAACTGAAAACCAGGCGAGTGCTGGGCAAACTTCTAGAAGTCAGGCAGGGGCATAGTGCCATCTCTGAAACCTTCCCCCACACATAGCCACTAAGATGTGAAGCAGGTTGCCTCACCCTTGTGATTACCTAAGGCTCTTCACCACACAATATACAGGTGCCATTTCTAAGATGAGAAATCAAAGCAGCCCTAACTAATACACAGAAAAAAACACAGGAAGGCTGCCAAATTGTGGCGACAAAGAAATATGGCCCAAATGAAAGAACAGAACAAAATCCCAGAAAAAGAACGAAATGGAATGGAGATATGCAACCTATCAGATGCAGAATTCAAAACACTGGTGATCAGGATGATCAAATAACTCTTTGAGTACAGCAACAAGATAGAGGAAGAAATGAGGGTTACACTGAGTGAAATAAAGAGAAATGTATAGGGAGCCAAAAGTGGAGAGGATGAAGTTGAGAATCAAATCAACTATTTGGCACATAAGGAGGGAAAAAGCATTCAATCAGAACAGCAGGAAGAAAAAATAATTAAAAAAATTATATTGGAATAGGAAACTCTGGGACAACTTTAAACATACCAACATCAAAGTCAGGGGTACCAGAAAGAGAAGAGGAAGAGCAAGAAATTGAAAACTTACTTGAAAAAATAATGAAAGAAAACGTCCCTAATTTGGTGAAGGAAATAGACATACGAGTCTAGGAAGAACAGAGCATCTCAAACAAGTTGGACCCAAAGAGGACCACACCAAGACACACCATTATTAAAATGCCAAAGGTTAAAGATAAAGAGAAAATCTTAAAAGCAGCAAGAGAAAAGCAGAGAGTTACCTACAAAGGAGTTCCCATAAGACTATCAGCAGATTTCTCAAAAGAATCTTTGCAGGCTAGAAGGGACTGGTAAGAAGTATTCAAAGTGATGAAAAGCAAGGATGTACAACCTAAATTACTCTATCCAGCAAAGCTATCATTAGAATGGAAGGGGAGATAAAGTGCTTCCCAGACAAGGTAAAGCTAAAGGAGTTCATCGTCACCAAGCCATTATTATATTAAATGCTAAAGGGAATTATATAGGTAAAAAAAGATAAAAATTATGAATATTAAAATGGCAATAAATTCACAACTATCAATAATTGAATCTAAATAACTAAGCAAACAACCAGAACAGGACAGAATCATAGATATGAAGATGATTTGGAGGGTTATCAGTTGGGAGGGGGAAGAGGGAAAACGGGGAAAAGGTTCAGTGATTAAGAAGCTTAAATTGGTAGATACTAAACAGCCAGGGGGATATTAATAACAGTATAGAAAATGGAGAAGCCGAAGAACTTACGTACATGACCCATGGACTTGAACTGAGGAGGTGAATTGCTGGAGGGGATGAGGATACCAGGTAGAGGGAGGACAGGGGGCAAGAATTGTGATAACTCTAATAGCATAATCAATGAAATATATTAAAAAACTAAATTATTGGTTAATATTTTAAAGAGCTATAGCATATTCCTTTTGTTAATAGTAGTTTCTATCTATTTTTTAATTTATTCATTGATTTGAGGGAGAGAAAAAAACATCAATTTGTTGTCCCACTTATTTATGCCTCTATTGGCTGATTCTTGTATGTGCCGTGACTAGGGATCAAACTCACAACCTTGTATGTGGGGATGATGCTCTAACCAATTGATGTATCTGGCCAGGGCAGTTTTTGTTATTTATTAATAAATTATTTATTATTTAATGAACTAGTAAAATGGTAGGTACCTTGAATGATGTATTCCAGTCCTGGTCCTATTGCCAGGAACTAGTTGATCAAAATAATCTTATTTTGTATAACTAGACAGTGTTTTCATGAAAGGTTATTATTTATATATAGCCCTTTCTACCCTAATTTAATATGAATAATATGGGGGACTTTTAAAATTGTATATTCCCAGGCTCCATCCCCTAACGATTCTGATTCAGTAGGTCTGGAAGTAGTTCCAGGAACCTGCTGTTAAAAAATTACATCAGCTGATTCTGGTTCAAAAGATCAATGGATTGTACTTTAAGAAATATTAAATTATAATTTTATGGTAAATAATTAAGAGCCCTTTAAATTCCTTTGTAGCATACAGGATTTGTGGTTAGGTGAGAATTTTAAGAGCAAAGCACTGATAAAATTTTTCAAACACCCACATGTTGAATAAAGAATGTTTGACCAAACCGAGTATGTACTTGCTCTGAATCAACAAGAACTTTGAACAAAAAGGAGCTTGCCTTTGACTCTTATTCATGTTGAAGGAGTCCTGCTCCATTTCTTAACTATTTGGCCTGCCTGACCACTCATGATTTATTTGGTACAAAGAAGGCAAAGATTCCTGTTTCAGTTACATAGACTGTATAAAAGGAATGCTTTACTAGGATGAGGAAGACTGAAGTGCCTTATAAGCTCTGAATCTAATGTACTCATTAATTACTTATTTCTTATAAATGAGGTTTAAACTAAAATATGACCCAGTCTTGTTTTTTTCCCCTGGTCCTAGAAGTTAGGTCAGTTAAAATGATTGTTGTTATTGAAAAAAATATGGAAAGAATTATCTGACTTCCAGCCAAGGTGGAGGTGTAGGTAGATACACTTTGCCTCCTCACACAACCAAAAGAAGGACAATAACAATTTTAAAAACAAAAAATAATCAGAACTGCCGGAAAATTGAACTGTATGGAAGTCCAACAACCGAGGAATTAAAGAAGAACCATTCATTCAGAGCGGTAGGAGGGGCAGGGACAGGCAGCCAGGGTAGAGAGGACACACGGTAAGTCAGAGCTGACAGTCTCACATTTGCGTGTGGATAACCGGGAGGAACTGGGGAGCAAGACAGACCACAAAACAAAGGGTTCTGGCATGGGGAAATAAAGACTCAAAACCTCTGGCGGTAAAAACCACTGGGTGTTGCAGTGGGAGGCAAGAAATCCGAACCTCACAGCAGATTTCGGTGGAGAGACCCACAGGGTCCTAGAACATACACACCCTGGAATCAGCACCAGAAGGGCCCAATTTGCTTGTGGGTAGCAGGGCAAGTGACTGAAAGCTGGCTGAGAGCCGAGCAAGTGACACTGTTCCCTCTAAGATCCCTCCCCTACATACAGCATCACATTGCAGTCACCTGGGTTGCCCTGTCCTGGAGAATACCTAAGGCTCTGCCCCTTACAACATAACAGGTACACTGAGACACACAAAAAAGTATGGCCCTCATGAAAGAACAGGTCAAAGCTCCAAAAACAGAACTAAATAATGAAGACATAGCCATGCTATCAGATGCACAGTTTAAATCGGGATGCTCACAGAAATGGTTGAGTGTGATTGCAAAATGGAGGAAAAAGTGAAGGCTATGCAGAGTGAAATGAAGAGAAATGTATAGGGAACCAACAGTGAAGGGAAGGAAACTGGAACTCAAGTCAATGATTTGGAGCAGAAGGAAGAAAGAAACATTCGACCAGAACAGAATGAAGAAACAAGAATTCCAAAAAAGGAAGAGAGGCTTAGGAACCTCTGGGACAACTTTAAACGTTCCAAAACCCAAATCATATGGGTGCCAGAAGGAGGAGAGGAAGAGCAAAAAAATCGAAAACTTATTTGAACAAATAATGGAGAACTTCCCCAATCTGGCCGAGGAAATAGACTTCCAGGAAGTCCAGGAAGCTCAGAGAGTCCCAAACGAGTTGGACCGAAGGAAGTACACACCAAGGCACATCATAATTCCATTCCCCAAGATTAAAGATGAGAGAATCTTAAAAGCAGCAAGAGGAAAGGAGACAGTTACCTATAAAGGAGTTCCTGTAAGACAATTAGCTGTTTTCTCAAAAGAAACCTTGCAGGCAAGAAGGGGCTAGAAAGAAGTATTCCAAGTCATGAAAGGCAAGGACCTACATCCAAGATTACTCTATCCAGCAAAGCTGTCATTTAGAATGGAAGGACAGATAAAGTGCTTCCCAGATAAGGTCAAGTTCAAGGAGTTCATCATCGCCAAGCCCTTATTATATGAAATATTAAAGACATTTATCTAAGCAAAAGATCTAAACTATGAATAATAAAATGACAAAACAAACTCACAACTATCAACAACTGAATCTTAAACAACAAAAACAAACTAAGCAAACAACTAGAACAGAATCCCAGAAATGGAGACCACATGGAGGGTTATCAGTGGGGAGGTGGAGTGGGGAAAATGGAAAAGCTACAGGGAATAAGAAGTACAAATGGTAGGTACAAAATAGACAGGGGGAGGTTAAGAATAGTGTAGGAAATGGAGCAGCTGAAAACTTATATGTATGACCCATGGACAGGAACTAATTGGGGGGAGGAATGTTGGGAGGCGGGGTGCAGGGCAGAGGGGAATGAAGGGAAGAAAAAAATGGGACAACTGTAATAGTATAATCAAAATATATTTAGAGAGAAAGAAATGATCCTATTGTACTTTTTGGGGGTGCTTAGTTTACAGCTTGTTGAAATCTGAGTGACCTCTCTGCTCTGCCACCTAGAGCAAATAATTGGCATATTTTCACTTGGGGCTTCTTCACTTCCCAAACTCCTGGGTATATACATGCTTTGAGCTAGCCAGTTGTTCTGTGAAAGCCCACTCTCTAGGCTTGAGGCATGGGAGGGATCAATCCTATCCCCTCCTCTCAAGAGAATTCATAGCAGAACAACACATCTTAACAATGAAACCTCTGCAAACCTGTCCTCATTCTTGGCCCCAGATCTGACTGGGAGTGGAGTCAGAGAATCAGCAGTTAGCTCTTTTGGCTTTTAATGTGTGTGTTTTCTTGGGCAGCTCATTTTGGTATGTGACTTTTATTTTATCTTTGTGACTCACAGTACAAAGCACATAGCACCATGTATGAGGGGGTTACCCCAAAAAACCCCAGAATTATCTTCTGGAGGTCAGGTCCTTTGTAGTGCAGTCTTCCCCACTAGGTGAGTGTTCTAGGCACCCACCTGTATCAGTGTACCAGCTGGCGTTGTTGTGAGAGGCTGTGTTTGGATTCAGTGAACTTTTTTTTAACTCTTTCAACGTGTTTGCCCATCTCATGGTGGGTGATTTACCAGCACACCTGCCCACACCATGCTGAGTGTTCAGCAGTTTTTGACCAAAAATGGCATGACCGTCGTGCCTCACTCTCCCTATTCACCCAGTCTTACCCCAAGCAACATTTTTTTTATTTCCCCGATGAAAAAATTCCTCAAATGGAAACATTTCACCAATGTGGAAGAAGTGAAACAAATGGCAGAAGCAGGGAAAGGCATCAAAATCGAGTTCAAAAACTGTTTTGAGCAGGGGAAAAAAATTCTGTATAGGTGTATTGCATCAAATAGGGAGTACTTTGAAGGTGACTGAAGTTTAAACATGTAAGACTAAATGACCAATTTTCTATAAATAAATTCCATTATTTTGGAAACCCCTTCATACTATACATAACTTGGTACTTTATGTAGTAAAAATACAAACATATACAAGGGAATGATAGACACATATTTGTATATAATGATTTCCTGTGAGGATGAAGGGGAAGATGAGGAATGCAAGGGGAGAGGGTTTAGGTGTGTTTGCAACATTTTATTTCTTTTTAGAAAAATTTTAAATCAACATGGCAAACTGTTGATAACTGTTTACGTTTAGTGGTGGATACAGAGCTGTTTTTTAATATTACCTCTATATAGATATTTTGTCTGTGTATTTGAAATATTTTATCATTTAAAATTAACTGGAAAAATGAACCTAGGTTACAGTGATTTTCTGCAGGTTTCTCTCTCCCTTTACTCTCAAAGATAGAGAAATAGAAGTCATCTGATAGAAATGATCCCAACTCCCCACTCTCAGACACACACATGTGCACCCATCCTTTCTTTTTTTCCTCTGGGTACAGTGGAGTCACTGTCTCTTCATCTCTGCTCTGGACTCCCTTCCCTCTAACCTTCTCAGGAACCTTGTGCTGTTAAATCTGTCAACACCCTACTCCCTTCAACCTACCTCTACACATTTCCTGTCCACACTGAAATATGCGCTAGTTTCTTAGTTAATGAAAACAAAACCCTCTGCCTGAAGCCCAGCTACTGCCCTATGCTTTTCCTCCTCGTCATAGTCAGACTTATCTTGAGATGTTTACTTGGTTGTCTTTATTTTCACACCTCCTGCTCTCCAACCTCCTCCAGTCTGGCCCGTTCGTTTCCCATGAAGTTGTTCTTGTCGAGATCAGCAGGACTTCTGTGTCACTAAATCCAGTGGACATTTTTCAGTTCCCCGCTTCGTCACCTCTCAGTGGCATTTGACAGTCATTGACCCCTTTTGGCTTCTTGAAATCCTCTTTCCATGAGTTCCACATTACTACAGTTTTATGGGTTTTTTTCCCCGTTTTCTCCTCCATGCTCTCCTATACCAGTTCTTTTTTTTTCTTTCAACCAGTTGTTAAATAGTGAAGATTCCCAGGGCTCAGTCCTAAAGCTTTTTCTCCCTCTGAATGTTTCTCTGTAGTGATAGCATCTACTCCCATGGTTTCCATTCCAGCACTTTTGCTGTGACTCCTCGGAGCCTTCCTTGTGACTCCCAAACCTCTACTGGAGGGACCATAGTTGAGGAAAAGAGGTAATTTAGGTTCCATGCAGGTGATTCAGCCCTTTAGCTTCACAGGTAGGCTGGTTTGGGGTAATAAGATTCTGGATAGAGACCCATAATACAGTAAAAAGAGCAAGAGTGCTAGACCTGACCCTTTATTTTGGAGAAGAGGACACTACCAGTTCCCACGTACGTATCCCTGATCTTCGCGCTTTTTTCCATTGTGCATCTCCACGGGGAAATTTTTTGTGTATATATGCCTGATATGTGTCACTATTAATATTAGACACATAGTTAATACTCCCACGAATAGGAACTTTTAGGTATATTTCTCTTTTGTGCATGATTTTGTTTGATTTTCACATCTGCATTTTATAGATAAAGACACTAAAGCTCAGGAAAGTTTAGTAACTTGTCCAAGATCACAGAACTTACTAACTGGGGTGTATGTGACAAATCCAAGACCACTTGAGGCCTCAGTTACAAAGTTGCAGATTTCAGCTGTGATCTGCAAGGCTTCTTGGATCTCTCAGCAACCTGTGCTCCTGTGCAGTCGCTAATACTCACCTAAGATACGACCTCTGATTTAAATAGTGGACAGTGTGTTATGATGATCCATTTATTAGTAACTAGAAATTTTAGGAATTAGTAGGTGGTGGAAGAGAAAATAAATTCTTAAACTAGTGTCAGGTTAGTTTAGTGTTTGGTGGATAGCCATGTGCCACTTAGTAATGGGGCATGTTCTGAAAAAGGCATTGTTAGGCTATTTGGTCGTTGTGCGAACACCCTAAAGAACACTCACACAGACCTACATGGTGTAGCCTCCTGTGCGCCTAGGCTGTGCGGCACAGCCTCCTGCTCCTATGGAGCGGTCCCGTACAGCGTGTTGCCGTACAAAGCAACATGAAGTTAAATCGAGCACGAGAAGAGGACGTAATCAAGAAATGCCGTAATCATGGGAAGTGTGAGGCTGCAGCTGGCGCAACCGGCCCACGGTTTCACAGAAAACTGTTTTCAGGAAGTAGAACGAGCACTCGCAATGACAAAAAGTGTAAGTATAGTAAATACATAAGCCAGTGATGTAGTCACACTTATCGTCATGATCAAATATTATGTATTGCACATAATTGTGCGTGCTGTATTTTTTAGGATCGGCAACGTCAAAGGTTTGCTTGCATTAGCATCGCCATGGTTACGTGAGTAATGCCCTGTGCTGCAAAGTTAGGGCAACTACGACGTCACTAGGTGACGGGTTTTTCAGCTCCATTATGATCTTATGGAACCACCACTGTATGTACGGTCCATCGCTGACCTGGATGTCGTTATTTGGGCGTGACTGTAATTTAAAAAATACAGTGGCACTTTATTCTGCTTAAAGCTATGTGTTGCATAGAGTAGTTCCTTCTTATCAGCAGGGGATAATTTCCAAGACCCCTAAAGATGCCTGAAATTTGGATAGTACCCAATCCTACGTATTCCATTTCTCCCTATGCGTTCACACCTATAGTAAAGTTTAATTTATAGATTAGGCCCCGTGAGAGATTAACAGCCACTAGTAATGAAATAGAACAATTATAACAATACACTAGTAAAAGTTATGTGAATGTTTTCTCTCTCTCCATTAATTTTTATATTTTTCAGTCTAAACCTATTCATGAGTCTGTGTAACCATTCCTTACTTGTAGTAAATGTCTTGGTGTCACTCATTTCAGGGGATCTGATGCTGAAGTTTTTGTACGGGCTCAGTGCTTTCTGGAGAAACAGGTTGCTGTCAGTTGGACCACATTTTCTGTTCGTGTCTTCCATTCACCAATGTAATGCTTTTTTCCATGTTAACTAACCACTTACCATGCACTGTGGCCTTAGCTTTTGCCCTTTGAGTTGTGACAGCAAAACTAGCACAAATTTCAGTTTCCTTCTCAGTTTCGTGGATAGATTTGTTCTTACGCTTGATCGTAGCAACCTAAGTATATGATGTTTTCTTTCCTTATTAAGTCAAGAACTTTCACTTTTTCACTTAAAGGACGCATTTTACAGCTTCTGTTTCGCATAATCCAAATTGCCAGCATCACTGCCCTTGAACTTTGGGGTCATTTTTAAGTAAAGTAAGAGTTACTTGAAAACAAGCCCTGCAATACCATGACAGTTGATCTGATAACCAAGACGCTAACGTGCTGGCAGCGTAGACTGCACGGAGGTGCTAGACAGGATTCACGTCCCGTGTGGACAGAGTGGGGTGGTGCAAGGTTCTACTACATCACACTACTCAGAACGGCTTGCAGTTAAAAGCTTATGAGTTGATTATTGCAGAAATTTTCGATTTAATGTTTCCATACCATGGTTGGACATAAAGAAGTCAAACAGCAGAAAGCAAAAACATAGATAAGGGGGGGGTGGATACTACTGTGTTTACAAGATTGGTAGCAACAGTCACTTCAAATATAAGTTACAAGGTAGCTAGGATCTTGAATACCATAGGTGATTCTGTTAGAATATCTTCACGAGGATTCGTAGGTACTTTTCAGCATTTTCCCTACAGCAAACTGAAGCCTATTATTTCTCTAAGTACTTGGGTTGCAGTAAATAACTGCCAATGTGGTAGGTGCCTCTCCCCACAATGTCAGCAAAAACATTTTCACTTAGAGACTGTCTCAGTTCAGTGCATTTTCTTTCTGTCAGCTCCTTTTTGTGCTGTATAAAAGTTGCTATGATCAAAATAGCTGTCATTGGCCTCTGAAGCATTTTCTATAGGCTGTGTTTGGTTTTTAGCTTTCTTTGGAATTTAAAAGAGAAATAGGAAGACAATGTAAATTAACACCTATCTGAGAAATTCCAAAATTAGAGATGGCCATCTGGTTTGCATGATTTGTAATATTTTCAAATTAGGACCATACCATTCCAAACAGACTTGTAGGCTATTGTAAAATAATCGTTTATTTTAAAACTGCTGCAACTGCCAACATTTAACCGTTAAACTGAAAAGAGGATAGGTAGACATTCATGACGTTTTTTCAATGGGAGTGCTTTCTGTAACCTCTCTGTCCTCTAAGAGGCTGGTATGGGCAGTATAAAGCCATTGTTTCTTACTCCTTAAACCCACATAACCTGAAGCTTAGATTCCTCAGTGCTTCTAATTATTCTGGGTCCGTTATTCTGACCTTCCAATTATTCTGAAGTAATCAAACACAGCAGCTCTTAAGATATCTGAATTTGAAAGAGGTCATCCCTGAACTTTAAAATTTGACTAGCTCTCCTGTATCCCGTAATCACTTTGAAATAAATTTCTAGATATATCCATGAAATTCTGCATTTTAGAAATCCTAAGGTTATTATTCACCTGCTCTATTCAGTTCTCTACCGGTCTAGGTATACTAGAGCTTTTGCCAGATCTAGTGCTAAAAATTCAAAGAGTATGTGGAAAAGCCAAGGCCACTGTCAAAGAAATGAAACTAAAACTGTAATTGATTATAGAATTGGATGCTGGGGAGGGTAAAAAAAAAAAATGCATTTGAAAAACCAGTGAATGTTAATTGTTGCAATCTTTTTGGAAAGTACTGTAACATAATGTATCATATGTCTTTTAAAACTGTGTACCCTTTGGCCTAGAAATTTCAGACTAAAATCTGTCCTGAAGAAATAATCAAATATGCAGGCAAATATTTACATAGTTAATACAATAGGCAATTGAGTAGAGCAAGTACAGACTTGGAAGCCAGGTCGCTTCAATTGAAATCCTGGTTCTTCTACTTACTGCTAGTGTAGATTTGCTTAACTTCTGTATGTTTTTCAGTTTCCCTGTCTGCAAACTAATGAATAGTTTCCTACTCATAGACTTCTTATATGGAGATAATGGTAATCCCCTCTAGTACCTGTTAGCCATCACAGCAATGCTGTTTAACAAGTTGCCCCCAAACTCAGTGACATACAATGAACATTTATTTCTTAGTCATACATCCATAGATCAGTTGGGATTCTGCTTTTCTAGGGTAGGTTTGGCTCCAGGCCATGTTTGGTTCAGGTGGGCTACAGTGTCATTTATTCTCCTGGGATCAGTGTACTACCAGGGATCTGTTCCTCCCCAAGCAGGGTCTACAGTGCAAGAACTCCAATTGCACACTTTTTAAAAATATATATATTTTATTGATATCTATTGCAGTTGTCTCATTCCCCCCCCCCTCCTTTATTCCCCTCTGCCCTGCACCTCCCCTCCCACACACAATTCCCCCACCCTTAGTTCATACCCATGGGTCATACATATAAGTTCTTCGGCTGCTCCATTTCCTATACTGTTCACCTCCTCCTGTCTATTTTGTACAATATGCTTCTTATTCCCTGTACCTTTTCCCCCATTCCTGCTGGTAACCCTCCATGTGATCTCCATTTCTGGGATTCTGTTCCTGTTCTAGTTGTTTGCTTAGTTTGTTTTTGTTGTTTAAGATTCAGTTGTTGATAGTTGTGAGTTTGTTTTGTCATTTTATTATTCATAGTTTAGATCTTTTGCTTAGATAAATGTGTTTAATATTTCATATAATAAGGGCTTGGCGATGATGAACTCCTTGAACTTGACCTCATCTGGGAAACACTTTATCTGCCCTTCCATTCTAAATGATAGCTTTACTGGATAGAGTAATCTTGGATGTAGGTCTTTGCCTTTCATGACTTGGAATACTTCTTTCCAGCCCCTTCTTGCCTGCAAGGTTTCTTTTGAGAAAACAGCTGACAGTCTTATGGGAACTCCTTTGTAGGTTACTGTCTCCTTTCCTCTTGCTGCTTTTAAGATTCTCTCCTTATCTTTAATCTTGGGGAATGGAATTATGATGTCCCTTGGTGTGTTCCTCCTTGGGTCCAACTCATTTGGGACTCTCTGAGCTTCCTGGACTTCCTGGAAGTCTATTTCCTTGGCCAGATTGGGGAAGTTCTCCTTCATTATTTGTTCAGATAAGTTTTCGATTTTTTTGCTCTTTCTCTCCTCCTTCTGGCACCCCTATGATTTGGATGTTGGAATGTTTAAAGTTGTCCCAGAGGTTCCTAAGCCTCTCCTCACTTTTTTGAATTCTTGTTTCTTCATTCTGTTCTGGTCGAATGTTTCTTTCTTCCTTCTTCTCCAAATCACTGATTTGAGTCCCAGTTTTCTTCCCTTCACTGGGATTTTTTGCCTGCCACTGCAACCCCCACCAGTTTTTACCGCCAGAGGTTTTGAGTCTTCATTCTCCTATGCCAGAACCCTTTGTTTTGTGGTCTGTCTTGCTCCCTAATTGTTCTCCCAGTTTATCTGCAGGCAAATATGGGACTGCCTGGTCTGTCAGCTGCTACCTTACCAGTTCTGCTCCTCCAGCTGCTGCCTTGTGGTGCATTCTCTCCACCCCAGCTACCCATCTGTGCCCTTCCTACCTGTCTGAATGAATGTTTCTTTAACTCTTTGGTTGTTGGACTCCCATACAGTTCAATATTCTGGCAATTCTGGTTATTTTTTGTTTTTAAATTTGTTGTACTCCTTTTGGTTGTGTGAGGAGGCAAAATGTATCTACGCATGACTTCATCTTGGCTGGCGGTCCAGTCGCACACTTTTCTTTGCATTGCATCTAATAACACATTGGCCAGAGCAAGTGACATGGCCAACCCACATATCAGCGAGGCAGGGAAATTGGACAGGGGGTAGAAATGAGTATTTGTAATCCAAGTTGCAACATATTTTTGGTTTTGCCCACTATCCATTCTCTGTTGTAGCCACTCAGCTCTGCAATTGCAGCATGAAAGCACCTTTAGACAATACATCAATGAACAGGGTGATTATGTTCCAATAAAACCGTATTTACAAAGACAGGTGGCAGTCTGGACTATAAGCACATGGCTTATAATTTTCCAACCCTGACCAATTTACTGCACTAGATTATAGATTTTTAAAATGAAGATTAAGTAAATTAATATATAGAAAGAGTTAACAACAATTGGTACCAAGCAGTACTAATAAATATTGGCTCTCATTAGTAGGGTTTTTTAAGTATTATTATAGCACAATATTGGAAATAATAAAAATGTCCAACAATAGAGACAGGGTTAAATAAATTTTGGCACACCAATGCTGATAAATATG
>VMDR010022118.1:0-16405 GCA_007922815.1 Macrotus californicus
ACAGAAAGGATCCAAATTAGCTCATAACCATAATGCTACTTAAAAAAATCAGTTTCAGTACTATCACATATTACACTCTCTAACTACAGGAATAATGAAATTTTCTCCCAACAATACAACATCCAGAAGCAGCAATCCTGATCTTTCAAGTTATACTGATATATCCCAAGTCCTTAGAACAGTGCCTGAACAGAGTACTCAGCATCTGTTGAATGAATGAAAAAATGGGAGAACAGGTAGGAGCAAGCAAAGCTACAGAGATCAAAGAGTTGCCACTACACAGAGAAAGGTTTGACTGGTTAAGGAGAATGTTGCGTGAGTTGATGTCAAACGTGAGCTATCCCACATTTTAGCAATAATCTGAGGTAGAACTCAGACTCCAAGAACAGCAAACTTTTCCTAGAAAACTTGTATAATTTTACTTAAAATATCAAATAATTCTAAATTCTGCTAAAAAATCGTCAGCACTGGTTTAGTAGGAAAACATTACTCACAAATTCATCAACACAGTTCACTTTTCAATTCCATGCTCTTTGGTCAAAATTGCTCACTTTGTAGTTTCTCACCTTAGAAAAAAAACTTCAAAGGTTCAAAAATCCCTTCAAAATACTTAACTCCCGAGTATATCCCAGATATACGTACAGAAAGCAGGAAGTCTCCACACACTGACATTAGTATTTATTATTACAATTTCAGAAGTCTGAATCAGGTGTATTCTTTTAAATTTTAAGAATTCAGAGAGGTCAAGTTCTTTGGGTGAGTTTCTTATTTAAATATGACAATTATATTATTAATAAAGTCTTTCCTGGCTGCAAACTCCACTTCAGAAAACTCATGCTTTAAAAAGTGAGTACAAACCCCCTTTTTCCTCCTCATAGCATGTCTCTGATTCTAAGAAAGGAAACCCCAAGATCTTTCTCTAGTTTTACTGTTTTAAAATCTTCTGTTCAATTGTTAGTTTGTCTATCTTGATATATACGTGTTACTGTAGGGATGCGAGCAAGTATGTCCATTTCTGTTACAACAGAACGTTTTAATTGCTTGCCATTGACGATCTGAATCAGATGGAGCATCCAAAGCTACACCCTACCTACTGAACACCGCAAGCGGACGTCTCAACGTAAGGCTAAAAAGAGCAAGTTTCTAAACGGAGTATGTTTGCCGTCTGTCACTGAAACCTACAGAGTAAAGCAACCCAGGGCAGTGACGACTCATTCTTTTGGGCTTCCAGGGCTAAGAAATGGAGAACTAATTGTCCAGTTTGTTCCTGCTTGCTTTTCCTGATCCTCCTACGGGAGGGGAGGCAATTCCTGCACAAGAGTTTGTAAAGTGCTCTGGAAGCTTGTGGACGGAAGATGCTTTAAATACACCTGAGGTTATCAGTGTATTACTATGAGCCTTACGTGGAACCACGGTCCCTGCGTCGGGGTAGGCTGATAGCATAACGCTTCCTGAGGACTGGGAGACAGAGAAAAAGGACAGTCCCCTTCATCACCGTAAAGGTTCTGGTGGCCGTTGTGCAGGCCGGGTTATTCTGTGAAACCACAGCGAATCCACACGTGAAAAGTTACACACAGGCCCCATACAAGGAAAACTTCAACTGTCCCCAACCTCGCAGATCTGAGAGTCCCGGGAACTGAGAAGGGAGAGGAGCACTAGAGGCTGGGGCTACACCCCAGTAATGTGGAAAGGTGCAGGGACCCGTGAAGGGGTCCCAGCCACAACTGACGCCCGCGGGGCGGCTGAAGCAGTTCCGGGCGGGGGTGCGGCGCCGGGAGCGGGGAACGGCCAGGCCCCGGAGGGCGGCCGCGCAGGGGCCCCGCGCCGCCCCGTTGCCGGGAAGGCTCGCGCCCCGCGGCCGGCGGCGTGGGGGAGGGGAGACAGGGCCTGCGGCCTGTTAGGGGAGTTCAGCCCGGGCCTCGCGTGCGGCTCTCAGCCGGGCCCCCGGCCCCGGGGTCCCGGGTGCCGAGTAGAGACTCACCGGAAAGGCCCGGATCCGCATTTTGGTGTCCTTCCGGCTGCCCGTGCCTTTGCTCAGATTCGACATGGTGCCCGAACCCTCCCGGCCGCGGCTGTGGGTCGCTCTCCGAGGAGCCGGTGTCACATTTAAGGCGGGCGGGCAGAAGAGGGGCGACGCTGGGGGCGGCGGCGCGGCCCCCGGGCTGGGCTGGGGAGCTGGCCGGCCCCTGGGCGGCCGCGGTGGGGGCAGCGGCAGCTGAAGCTCCGGCGGCTGAGGCTCGGTTGGGGGGCACTGCGTTGGCGCGGGTGCTCCGCGGGGTCCCCCTCACGTCCGACTCAGCTCCCTTTATCGCGCTCCTCCGCGATGGCGGCGGCGGCGGCGACGGACAAACATCTCACTGCGCAAGCCGAACGTCCTCCTCCTCCTTCTCCTCCTCCGCCTCAGCGAGACGAGATCCGGCCCAGAGGGTGGAGGGGGTGGAGGGAGGGAGGAGAGCCGGAGAGCGGAGAGATTGGGGGGAGGGAGGTGGGAGGACGGGAGGAGGCGGTGGATAGCCGCCGCGTTGGGGAAGGGACGCGCAAATCTCGCGAGAAAGAGACTAGCGCGCTACCCCAGGTGAGGCGGGGCGAAGGCCGGGAGCGGGAGGGGGGAGTAGGGAGTTGGGAAAGTGGGAGGGACCAGCTGGGCGGGGAAGTGGGAAAGGGGCGTGGCTGAGGGCGGGAGGAGTAAATTGCCTTTTTGAAAGGGGAGCGACGGAGACCCGGTACTGGACGGAGGTAATTGCTGATTGGTGGAGCATGGAGCGGGTCTTGGTCACGTGGACTCAGTGGGTGGGTAAAGTTTGGGGAGCCCTAGCCGGATTGTAGTGGGCTGGGTCCCGCTGAGCTGGGCCAGGGCGGGGACTGGGCCTGGGGCTGAGGCTGGGATTGGGGCGGGAGGATAGTCTCGGGAGGAGCGTGGGGTGCAAGGTGGATAACTACGTCCTAGAACTGGTTCCTGTGTTTTTCTAGGGCATGTGGACTAGGGATGGTGGATCTTGAGAAGAAGCCAGCAAGTTGAAAAGAAGACTTTGCAGAAGTCACCTGCAGTGTCAGATTAGGGTCCTGTGTGCTTAACAAGGTATTCAGATTGGACGTGCGCACCCCAACTCCAGGACTGAGGTGTGGAGATATTGATCCACAAAATTCCCTTAAACTGCAGAAGCTCCAGGGCCTCTTCAGTCGCTGATACTCTCTGAGGGACCCAGAAATTGTTAGTTTTAAAATTTATTTTCCTTATCATTGAAATAAAATGAATGACAACTCCCTTAATGTAGTGCAATTTTTTGGTAAATGGTGTTAAACAGAAGATATGATAGGAACCTATATTTAACCTAACAATCATTTTTACCACTACCAAGAGTATTTTGAAAGACAAAATTATTGTCTTTGATTCAATTTACTGCAAATTTGGGGAGTTCTTTTCCATTGTAGTCAAAACGCCTAGTTTGATTTATCAGTCATGAATTTTACTTTCTAATTTGCCTCTTTGCCACAATAATGTTATATTTGCAGGTCTGACACTGCAGAGAAATATGTGAGTTCCCACTAAAGTTTGTGATCTTCTCATTATAAGTAAGAAGCTACTGTTGGGATGGGTATCTACATTTGGAAGCTGACGTTTTATATATATGTATATATGTGTGTACATATATACATATACATTTTAATAGGTAAACTAAAATACACTTTTCTTTATATTTACTAGTTGAATTTGCCCTAAATTAATCTTAACTGACTGTATTTGAGTGTATACTTTCATCCCCTACTTGGTTGAAATGCCCCATTTGAAGATATATTTTCTTGTTTTGTTTTTCAGTATTTGCTAATCAAAACATGAGCTTAAGAAATGAAGATGTTGCTTGAAGTAATGTCTGTGTAAACACTGAAGCTAAAAATAGGTCATCAAGAACTGGGTTGATAAGGTAAGATTGGGAGGGACTCTAATTCAAATAATATGAGTCTTGGATAGGAGTTTATAATCTGTATGGTGATTGAACCTCCATTTGTATGGTCATTGGAATACAACAACCAATTTTTTTTTTATTGATTGTAATGTCATATGGCCCAGTTTCTTAATATAAGAATGTGCGAGTATGTTCTGGAGCCATGGGTTTGATTCTTGGCTCTATCAACTTACTAGCTATATTGTGTGCCTTTTGGGGCAAAGACTTGATTTTTGTGCTTGCTGTTCCTCATCTGTAAAATGGGGATAATAACACTTCCTTCTTGGACTGCCATGAAATTTAAATGAATTAATACATTTCAAAAAGCCTGAGACCAGTGCTCAACACAGAGTAGCCAATCAATACCTGTTGGCTATTATTAGCATAGATAATTAAGGCCAAGTTTATACTGTCTTCCTTTATTCAATATGTAAGTTTCTAAAAGAAATATTTCTATGCTTTTATAAAAATGAATTTTATTTTAAAATGGAGCCAGTCTCCAACACTGGATTTCACAAACCAATAAAATAATTTAAAAAACCTGAGGAACCAATATAGATTCCCCAACTTTAGGTTGGCAAATAAGGGCATTAAAAAGGAAAACTAGCATAAACTAGATCCATTACTTTTTTTTTTTTTAGTATTTTGACCACATACACGGGGAAAGGTCAATTTTTGAATAAAGGACAGTATCTTAAATAGATTAATTTAGCCTTATGAAGAACAATCCACTGAGCTGATATTTCTCAGTTCACTGTGAACCTGAGAAACTGTCATGGGCCTACTTTTAGGAACCCTCTACTAAGGCATATTTCCATGTAATTGTGATGCTTATAATCACCCTTTATTTGTTTTGTGAGCCCATGTTTTTTATATGTCGATTTTGGTTAAGCAAAATTTAACTGCATTTAAAAGAATCACTCTTAACTATGTCTTCTATTAGGCTTTTAATCACAAAGACCCAGAAAAAGTCTTTAAAATGAATTCATCTGTCAATGCCATTAAGAAATTTACTGCTCATTTGTTTGTCCAGTTATCTCTGCATTTATTCAAGAAATATTTATTTATTGGCTGCTATATATCAGGCACAAAGGAGAATAAGACAGCTGAGACCTTCCATCACAGACTCCATAGCTCTTTTTCACATCTCAAGTTTGAAAACTACAGACCCAGGCTGGATTTGGCAACAACTGCTTATACCCTCCAGCCCAGCAATCAGATTTTTTTCTTCCTAGGAAACCAGCATCCTCAAAATGTGTGTGAAACACTCTCTAAAGCAGAAGCAGACTCTTCTATACCCAATGATATCCCAGACTTGCAACTAGCAAATTAACTTTCAGGAGATTAATTTTTCTGTCAACTGCCACCTGATCTAGCAGAGAAAGCAGTGTTGGAAGTGGAACTCACTAGATGTTGCATGCCTGTGGGTTGGTATTCCCACTTTTGCTGACGGTGTCCTGACACAGGAAAACAGTGGCCCCATTTCCATTTATTCATAGGGTGCATGTGCTGTCAAAGCTGGAAGGCTGAGTGGGTCAGCCCCTGTTCTACATCTCAGTCTAGAATTGGAAATTATGCACTGTGAGAAGCCAGTGAAAGGGAATAGCCTCTTCTTGGCCATGAGTTTCCAGGTACCCAGGATACCAAGCCACTTTAATCACTGTATCAGACCTGCTGATTTGGTTGTGCTAATATTGGTTATTAAAACAGCTGAGGGCCTACCAATTCACTTAGAAAAACCTGTTCAAAGGTTTTGAATAGACAAACAGCGGGTTAGGGAAAGATGTATGTTTTTCAAATTGGAAGGGGAAGATTTACAGATATTATCACTTCTGTGAAAGTGAGGGCTAGATTTTCTACTTTCTGACTTGTCTCCACGAGGCAACTAATAGATATTGTAGGCCATTAGATTTGTATATATTTAGAGCAGTAACATTCGTATGTGCTTTCTGAGATGACGTGTTAGAGGAGTATCCCACTGAAACATAACCACAGACACTCTTTTCCTCACATCATCCAAACAAGGAGCACATGAGACATAAGAACAGATGAGAAAAGTTACACCTTGAATTAAAGAAAAAAAAATCTCAAAATCTCAAAAATCCATCTCCATTTTTCACCACATTGTCATGCTGCATAAAATCAGCTCACTCACGGCTCTGGAAACTTTCTAGTTGGCCTGGACAGTGTCCTGTTTGTTGCCCACTTTTCTAGTAAATGACTATATTTGAAATAAAAATATGTATATATACAACCAACAAACCTAATTTCACAGAGCAGAAATTCTCAGTTGGAAATGAGGCATCGCATCCATGTCATTTTTTTTTCCTGGAGAAAAAGAATTTCCTTTTATTGATAACAGTAACTGTATCAAGAAATCTCCAGGGAACAATTACAAGTATGGGTTGCTTTCATTCGTGATGACGAAAGTGTGCGGTGACATAAGTCATCAGCTCTGTCTTTGTGAGGTGAGTTAATTTTGAAGTTGAGATAAAGCATGGTTCCAAAGAACTATAAAAGTAAATAGTCTAAATTTTGTGGTAGATTTAGTAATCGTGTGACTTATGAATACAACCGTCCACACATGTAATAAAGTGGCATTATCTTTAAATTTCAATAAGCTATTTGTCTTTAGTTCACAATAAAACTGTATTCTTTCTTCTATCCGCAACTAGTAAAAGTCAAAATCTGATTGAAACAAGGGATTGCTGGTAGAGATTCAAAATAACCTTTAGACTAACAAATAAGAAAAAAGTTGGGCCAGTTTCTAGCCCAAAAAGTGATACAATGAATGATTTTCTAGAGATAAGTTTATTTGTCGTTACTGGTTTCTGAATCTTCTAGTTCTTGGGTGGCAGGTTATTGGGCAGAAGACCCCTTAAAAGTGCCGTTCTGAGAGAGGGACAACATGGACACCGTGCAAGGATGAAACCAGCAACTTTATATCTAACCCAGTTAAAAAACCTTTTAAAGAATTTTCATTTCTGAAGCCTTTCGAAATGGTCCTTCTCTGCTACTGCAGTCCTTGTTGAGAAGTGCCTATCTCTATATGAACCTACATCTCTTGGGAAAAGTTGCTTTAGATGCTTGCATTGTTAAGGCAGTTTCACATTCTTTTACTAATTACTACAGCAACATTTGTCCTTCGGCAGAGTATTGCTCCCTTTCAGCACCCTGACTTCTTATCTAAAAGGATTTTCTATTGGTTGGTGTTGGTGGGTAGTGGTGTCTCCTTCCTATCACAATAGCCAAAGGGGCCTGACACTCCCCCTTTCTTCCTCAGATTGGCCTGGGGATGTATGATATAAACTCAGGCAATGAGACCCTCTCCCAGAAACTCTTGAGTAGGTGAATGGAGGACACAGGGCCAGTTGGTGAGCAGGCAGGCAGTGGTTGTGGGTGGCCTCTTCCCACTAAATGACTTTAGCTGTCATTCCTGCTCCTCAGCTTCCCAGCAGTCCTTTGATTCCTACTTGTTCTCCTTCCCTGGTCCCTATGTCCCCTGATTCCTATAACTCCAAACATGCCTTCCCCAAATTGCATTTTTGCTTAAAATAGTCAAAGTTTGTCTCTGCTGTGTATCAATCAGGGTCCTGGCAGGAAACAGATGGCTCACTCTAAGAGGGAATTGGAAGTGACTTTAGTGCAGCGACTGTTTACAGAAGTGTGGGCAGAGTTAGGGAGTGATCAGGGACAGTGAAGCATCTTGGGACTAGCTACAGCAGGGAGCCTTGCAGCACTTCTAGGCTAGAAGGGCCCAGGGTCGAAGTGGCCACCAGAACCTGGAGAGACAATTCTCTCTGTAGCTATGGGAGAGGGCTGCCTGAGAAGCTGAGGCCTTAGGAAAGGACTCAGGCTACTGGTTCTGTATGGAGACAGCCAGGGGACAAAATACCTTGGCCTCATTCTCTTCCTGTCTTCAGACTTTTGGCTGGTGCTTCCCAATGGATGAAGCTAACTGAAAACCAGGAGTCAAAGGAGCCCTTGATGGAGCTCATGAAGGTCAGCCTTCCAAGACCCAGAGCAGAGTGAAGGGTGGATAGTAGATCCAAAGAGGCATACAAGGACTATCCATGTAGAGTACTTGACGACAAGATCTGGACTGATGAAGGTAAGAGATACTTTCACATTATCTCTTAAAAGCCCCTCATATTGTTACAGAGTCTTTGCACTGTAGGAAGGGGGCTGGCTGAGTAGGTAAATGGAGAGTGATACCCAAGCCATGTGTCCGAAGAGTGCTGTCAATACTTGAAGGATGGAACACCTGTTTGTTTCCTTGATCAAAGATGCCAACTGCCTTTGAAGCTGTGAGCTATGAGGCTGAATTTCTCTGGGTGGTAGACAGGGCCCTGGGGCTGTTTTTACTTGCATTAAAACCATCATATAGGGCAGCAGTGGCTGGCTGTGCTTTGCCAGCACACTAACATTTTAAACTATGAAATAATAGAGAACTGTGGTAAAGAGGGCCAGCTCTGGAATGAGACAACCTGGATCCTAATCTGAGTTCTGCAATGTATCAGGCGAGCCCCATTTATTCTCCTGGATAAAATTAGGTTAATAATAGTACCAACTTCACAAGGCCAGTGTGAGAATTAAATGATACAATGTAGCTAAGGTATGTAGCCCATCTGGCTGTTCTCTGAACTCCATGAATATTAACAAAGTATTTTATGGTTAATTTCTAATTCCATTTTTGACTTTTGTTCGTGCAGCCCTTATGTCATCCTATTTGCTTATCTATTTCTCAGTGCCTGGTCCCATCACCCTTACATGGTGGCCTCCCTGTCATGCGTATCTGGTATCTACACTTCAGGCTCTCAATCACATTGCTTTCCAATCAGCGTTCGTCTCCCCTGAAACTTTTGCTTTCCTAGGCTTATTCACTAGCTGTCTCTTATCAATGATGGCATATCACAAATCAGCTGTCCTCCCAGGGAGGCCCAGGAGTAGCAAGGCTTCTAAAAACAACTGACAAGAAGAACCAGTGATGGGAACTCTGCTTTGACTTTCAAACCAGGTCAGAATCTTCCCCAAGCTTTAAATCACTAAGACACCTCCTCTGTATGTTGGGTTCACCACCATTCTAGGATTGACACTTTAAATCTGTTATTCTTCTTTTAAGGATAAACAATGGACTTCTTAAAAAAATAAACACACAAAGCTCTGTATCCCAACTGCCACTTCTCATGATCTTTCTTATACTATACTGTTTCTTTCCAAAACACACATATTATAAACTTGGGCTACGGAGATTACGTGGTCCAATTCCTCATCTGTGCTCATGCACTCCTTTCCCCTCGGCCATGAGGCATTTGTCCTACACAAGAGGACAGCAAGGCTGGACCTTACGTCATACAACAACTGAGAAGTGATGAGTCTCACTGTCAATGGTAAGTGCATGGCACATTCAATGTATCCTTAAAATTTTGATGAAATATATGATGCTATGTAACCTGAAATAATTTTTCGATCTCCTGATAAGAAGGCCAGTCCTTTTTATAATTGTCTTCAGACTTTTAAAAGCAAAAGAAATGGGCTCTATGAGTCTAGTTTGATCAACTCATTTGCCATCAGCTTTTGGTGAATTTACATGGCTACCGTCTAACATTACACTAACCAGTGATATGTGGTAACAGGTGACCATGGGTAGGGATAGAGAAGAATTACAAATTAATTTACTATAAGTAATATCCCTTTTTAAAACAAGGTAGCAGACTCTCCTCTATATCTATACCTGGCATGTAATTTGAACTCAAAGAATATTAGCAATTATCTTATGGTTGTATCAGAGAAATCAAGTATATAAGCAACTCAAGAAACATGTGAAATTCAATAACTGTTAACAATGAAGGTTATCCATAAAAAATAGTGCATCTGAATCAGCTAAATTACTTTTTGGTGCAAGTGAGAGCAAACCCAGCCTAAACTGGCATAAGCAATAATCCAATGTATTATCTCACACTTAACAAAGAGTCCAGAGTTAGTATGGGTTCCAGGCCTGGTACATCAGGGCTCTGGCCCAGCTTTGTAGCAGCTCTCTTGGCTTTGGCTTTGGCTGTGGGAAGGTGGCTGCAGTCATTACAGGCATCACTCACAGATACAACGAAGTCTAGACTAGAGGAAGGTGAGAGGCAGACTGTTTCTTTTTTATGGATCTGTGTTATGAGCTAGAAAACTATTCCCAGAAGCGGTCCCAGGAGACTCTCTCATGGCTCATTGGCCAAGACTAGGTTACATGTCTCTATTAACCCACTCAGTGGCGAGGGGGAGTGGGCATCATTTATACTAATTGGGGTAGAATAGTTGGGAGTCAGCTACCAATAGCTACCAGTACAGAGCACATTTATCTCCAAAGAGATTTGCCATGGTGATGGATGAGTCTGAGGGTGTATGAAGGGAAATGTGTGTATGTGTATGCATGTGTGTATGTGTGTGTGTAATAATAGGGTGTTTGGCTAATGACAGGGGCATGATCTCAGCTCCAATTACGTTAAAAGTATAACTTTCAGACACAGATGACGAGATCAAAAAGAAGCACATCACAGCCAGGGACACACAGAAGAGTACAGCTTGTTTCAAAAAAGTACCACGGGCTTGCACATTTACACCGACATCTGCACACGCCTTTTAGGGAACGCAGGCTTCTCTTTCAGAGGCACTGGAGAAACGTTATTCTCTGCTCCCTGCTTGCAAGAGATCGATAGACAAGGGTAGCCCCAGGCAAATGAGGACAAGGAGGTTGGTTGCCCACACGGAACAGTTTGACAGGTGATTAACAGACCCCTTTACTCTTCAAACTCTCCACTCTGAAAAAGAAAACAAAGCAAAACCAAATGCACAAAAGCACAGAGGGATCCAACTAGGTCTTTGCTGAGGTGTACAAGATAGATATGGGACAGAGGATGAGAGGCCCTGTATTATCCCTGAACCCTAGCGTATCCCACTCAGAGGAGCCCACAGCCAGCAGCTCCACTATTGGATAACACCACCAGCACCTTGGCATTAATTATTACATCATGGAAACCAAGTGTGCCAGGAAACAAGCAAATTCCCTAGATGGGCAATTCCAGGCACCCCACCAGTCAGCCGGATGACCTGGGTGCTCCTATATAGAAAGAGAGTAACAACAACAGTTTCTACAGGCATGAGACAGTTTTGAGAATTAAATGTGTTAAGGAAATTTAAGGGCTCTTAGCTCAGCACCTTGCAAATAATTAACAGTTAATGTCTTCTCTTACTTTGTTTTCCTCATTTTACAGGTTAGAAAGTCATTTCTCAGAGAGACTAAGTAACTTGTCATATCTGGGAGAGGTTAAGTAATTTGCCGAAGCTCACCATGTAAGTAAATTGTGAGAGAGGAATTCATACCTTTTAAATTTACTTTAAGCTTTCTCCAGTTCTAGAGTACGCACATTTTTCTATTGAATCATCTATTTCACATACTTTATTTCACATGGTATAGCAGGACAAAGTGCCTAAAAGCTGGGGATCAAAAATAATTCATTTTGGTATCATCCCTAGTGCTCTGTACCTCAATGGCACTAAGAAAATGTTGCTGAATGGCCAACCCATGGAACGTCTACGCCTCAGACCCTGACAAACTGTCTTGTAATTTTGAGTGACGTCCTGAAAAGTGTGGTGATATTCATGGCTTGGGCAAGGCGAAGTGGTTTCTCCGAGGTCACCTAACTGCAGGTGGTAGGAAGTGCTTGTGGCTGCATTACCCATGATCCTGACCACCTGCTGGACCACCCCCTCTGCTTTGATAAAGCTCTCAGTGCATGCAAAATAAATTTAGTACAAGGGATAGCAAACTCTTAAGTGACACGAACCTAAGAATCAGATTTGGGTTCTCTAGCAAAACAGCCAACAAGATACAGCTAGCTTGCTAGATACATAGATAAATACATTTATTATGAGCAATTGGCCCATCATTATGAAAGCTAAGAAGTCCTACCATTAGCTTTCCGTAAGCTGGAGAACCAGATGTAAAATCAGTCTGAGTCTGAAGGCCCAAGATCCATGGAGTGCCATGCGCAAGGGCAGGAAAGGGTGAAAGTCCCAGGCCAAGCAGAGAGTAACCTCTGACCTTTTGTTCTACTAGAGCCCTCAAAGGAGTGGATGATGCCCATCCACATTGATCAGGTTTATCTTCTCTACCCAGTCAACTGAGTTGAATGCTAATTTCTTCTGGAAACACCCTCATAGACACACCCGGAAATAATGTTTTATCTGCTATCTAGGCATCCCTTAGCCCAGAAAGTTGACCTATAAAATTAACCATCCGATCAGGCTTTGCTTTCTGACGTGAAAGAAATGTAAAAGCAAGCCAAGCAAACATAGTAGTGAGTAAAGCAAACTCCGTCGTGGGCTGGCATTGGGATTGGAACAAGGCTATGCAGCCAGCCGTTCTTCACGTCCTCTGTTGCTTCATTTATTCCATGTCACTATGGTCTTTATTCATGAAGGCCATGTCTGTGCGCTTTAAGACAGAGCCTAGCGTGTTAAAGAAAGGAGCCAAAGTTTCAGTAGTGGTTTTGAAGCATAATGAATTTCCTTAGTTCACCAGAAACCTTAGAAATAGATGTCTGGTCCCAGCTATGGTTAATTGATGTTTTTCAGTCACTGCAGTGGAACTGTGTGTGTTTGTGTGTTTGTTTGTTTGTTCTGTCCAGGGTTTATTTTGTACAGAAAACATGTTATGAGAGGTGGGCAGGGTGTAGATGGATGATAAAACACTTTGAACAGGTACACTTTAGGGGATAATATTGTCAGAATCCTCTTCTTAAAGTACACCTAATAAAACTCAAGATTGCTAAAGCCCTTTCCTTCAGTAGGGGAACTCTTATTTTTCCCTTAGTGCTACTCGTGGGAACTATTGAGTTTGAGTGCTTAAGCATTGTGGAATGAAACAAAAAGTCGTAGAACCAGAATGACCTCTGTCTCATCATCAACTCTCAAAATTCATTTTTTATGTCTTATTACATATTTATATATTTATCTTATTTTTTAACTGAGATATAATTGATTATAACATCATATTAATTTTGAATGTACAATATATGATTCAATATATCTGTATATTGCAAAACAATCACCGCAAGTCTAGTTACCATCCATCACCACACATAGTAACAATTTATTTGTATGTGTAATGGAACATCTTTTTATTTATGGGTTTGGATATATGACACCAGGATCAAATGACATGTTCCCAAATAAAACAACCACCAAAGAAAAATGTGCTGAAAAATGTGCTTTGGTTTAGCTGAGCTACAAGGTAAGGTTGCCCTTTGACATCAGGATTTTAAAGGCATTTCAATGCATTATGAGATTATAGCAAGTATAATTGATGATTTGATTTTCAACATTTAAGTCAACACAAAAGAGTCAATTTGGAATATTTAAATCACTTCCAAATATAAAAATAAATGCATAATTTTGTTGTATGTTAAGTTTTACCTCAAGTGGAAAAAAGGCACAAAAATTCTGGACTCTATTTAATATATGCAGGCTGATATGTTTAGGAGGAAAGTGTACTGATGTCTTCTACTGAATTTCAAAAATCAATAGGAATGTCTTGTTGAATGTACTTAGAAATGAGTAGACAGATATGTGATAACACAAATCTAGTGAAATGTTAATTGTAGGATCTAGGTATTCACTGCCTAGTTCTTTCATAGGTTTAATAATAGGTTTGAAAATTTTCAGTAAAATGTTAGACAAAACATGAATGCATGGATTGACTTATAGTGAGACTTTATTTAAAAACAGAGAAAAGTCTAGGATGTGCATGTATTGTAGGAAGTCTCACAGTGAGTGAACTTGATACATAAAGATGCAGGATTAACAATGATATTGATTGTGATTTATGAGTGCTAAGTATGTGCCAGGCACTGTACAAAGTGCTTAATAAGCATTATCTAATTTAATTTAATACTCAAAAGTATCATTTGAAGTATGTATTATTAACCTAATTTTGCAGGCTTGGAAAAGATATAAGAAGGTTGTATAACTTGTGGGAGGGGGAGGGTGAACATCCAGGATGTGGCACAGCTGAGAGGTAAACCACATCTGTCTGAGTCTACAACCAATGTCCTTAATCGCTGCACTCTAGGAAGGGGAAATCTGAATTTCAGACACTTGGAGATTATCTAGTTCGATTTCCTCACCTCTTAATACAAGTGACAGAAGGGTCAGTAGTACCAGAATACCCAAATTTCTACTATTTGGCCCAGACTTTTTCTCCTAATCATGGTGTCTCTCTAAGTGCACTGGTTCCCCCCCCCCCAAAATGGATTCACTTAAGTAACAAATTTCCATAATGCACTTTAATAATACTGTGCTGTAGTACAATTTGACCTATATGTTTTGCAGATATAATATATGTCATAAATGATGGCACCCTGATGCTATAAACAGTATGTCCTAACATGTAACATTAGCTTGAGCTTTTGAATGCATTCAAATTGGGCACATTTCCCTGGTGGAAAAAATTCATGGAATTCTGAAATAAATATTATTCTATCTATTTGAGTGAAAATGCTATAATTCTGATAATTCTTGAGTTTTTTTGCAGCTTACTTCCAAACTTGTGGCGTTTCTGAGAGTTTTATTTTAGCAGTGACTGATTTACACAGTGCAAACCACCTTTAAAAAACATGAACAAAGAAAAGAGAAGTTGAGTATTAAAAAGCTAAAAAGAACATATTTATGTCCTTTCCTCCGCTTGCATCTCTCCCTTCACCCAACTCATGTCTTATTCTGACATGAGAAGGTGGTAGCATTCAAGAAATGAAGAGATCCGACTTCCGGCCAAGATGGAGGCGTAGGTAGACACACTGTGTCTCCTCGCACAACCAAAAGAAGGACAACAACAAATTTTAAAACAAAAAACAACCAGAACTGACAGGAAATCAAACTGTATGGAAGTCCAACAACCAGGAAATTGAGGAGGAAACATTCATCCAGACTGGTTGAAGGGGCGGAAAGGACTCATGTGGCGGGGCGGTGGCTGGAGGATTGGGGAAAGGTGCGGCTGGCCGGGAGAGGTGGCAGCTGCGGACCGGGTGTCCCACTCCCTCGGGATAGATCGGGAGGAACAACTGGGGAGCAGGACAGACCCCACAACCCAGAGTTCCAGTGCGGGGAAACAAAGCCTCAAAGCCTCTGATTGAAAGCTCCTGTGGGGATGGAGGTGGTAGCAGCAGGAGAAACTCCCAGCCTCACAGGAGAGCTCGTTGGAGAGACCCACAGGGTCCTGGAGCGTACACAGGCCCACCCACCAGGAACCAGCACCAGAATCAGCACCAGAGGGGCCCAATTTGACTGTGGGTAGTGTGGAAAGTGACTGAAAACTGGCAGAGAGCAGAGCAAGCGCCTTTGTTCCCTCTCAGTCCCCTCCCCCACAAACAGCATCACTACGCAGTGACTCGGCTGCCCCGCCCTGGTGAGCACCTAAGGCTCCGCCCCTCACTACGTAACAGGTGTGCCAAGACAACAAAAATGGCCCAAATAAAAGAACAGATCAAAGCTCCAGAAAAATTACAACTAAGTGACTAAGAGATAGCCAACCTATCAGATGCACAGTTCAAAACACTGGTAATCAGGATGCTCACAGACTTGGTTGAATTTGGCCACAAATTAGATGAACAAATGAAAGCTACAATAAGGGAAATGAAGGAAAATGTACAGGGAACCAACAGTGATGGGAAGAAAAACGGGACTCAAATCAATGGTGTGGACCAGAAGGAAGAAAGAAACATTCAACCACAACACAATGAAGAAACAAGAATACAAAAAAAATGAGGAGAGGCTAAGGAACCTCCAAGATGTCTTTAAACGTTCCAATATCCGAATCATAGGGGTGCCAGAAGGAGAAGAGGAACAGAAAGAAACTGAAAACTTATTTGAACAAATAATGAAGGAGAATTTCCCCAATCTGGCAAAGGAAAGAGACTTCCAGAGAGTCCCCAAGAAGTTGGACCCAAGGAGGAACAAACCAAGGCACATCATAATTACATTAGCCAAGATGAAAGATAAAGAGAGAATCTTAAAAGCAGCAAGAGAAAAGGAGACAGTAACCTACAAAGGAGTGCCCATCAGACTGTCAGCTGATTTCTCAAAAGAAATCTTACAGGCAAGAAGGGGCTGGCAAGAAGTATTCCAAGTCATGAAAGGCAAGGATCTACATGCAAGATGACTCTATCCAGCAAAGATATCATTTAGAATGGAAAGGCAGATGAAGTGCTTCCCAGATAAGGTCAAGTTCACGGAGTTCATCATCACCAAGCCCTTATTATATGAAATGTTAAAGGGACTTATCTAAGAAAAAGAAGATCAAAAATAGGAACAGTAAAATGACAACAAACTCACAGCTATTAACAACTGAACCTAAAACAGAAACAAAAACAAAGCAAACAACTAGAACAGGAACAGAATCACAGAAATGGAGATCACAT
>VMDR010022119.1:0-16372 GCA_007922815.1 Macrotus californicus
TCCTCATTTTTTGAATTCTTGTTTCTTCATTCTGTTCTGGTTGAATGTTTATTTCTTCCTCCTGATCCACACCATTGATATGAGTCCCAGTTTCCTTCCCATCACTGTTGGTTCCCTGTACATTTTCCTTTATTTCACTTAGCATAGCCTTCATTTGTTCATCAAATTTGTGACCATATTCAACCAGTTCTGCGGGCATCCTGATTACCAGTGTTTTGAACTATGCATCTGATAGGTTGGCTATCTCTTCATCGCTTAGTTGTATTTTTTCTGGAACTTTGATCTATTCTTTCATTTGGGCCATTTTTTTTTTTTTTTTTTTTTTTTGTCTCGGCGCACCTGTTATGTAGTAAGGGACGGAGACTTAGGTATTCACTAGGGCAGGGCAACCCAGTCGCTGCATTATGACACTGTCTATGGGAGAAGGTCCGAGAGGGAGCAGTGCTGCTTATTCTGCTCTCTGCCAGTTTTCAGTCACTTCACCCGCTACTCACAGTCAAATTGGGCCCTTCTGGTGCTGATTCCCGGGTGGGTGGGCTTGTGCACATTCCAGGACCCTGTGGGTCTCTCCAACGAGCTCTGCTGTGAGGCTGGGAGTTTTTCCTGCTGCTGCCTCAACCCCCACAGGAGTTTTTAGTCAGAGGTTTGGGGCTTTATTTCCCCGTGCTGGGACCCAGGGTTGCATAGTCTGTCTCGCTCCCCAGTTGTTCCTCCCAGTTTATCCGCACACAAATGTGGGACCGCCCAGTCCACCAGCCAACACCTCTCCTGGCCCACCAGCCACCACCTTGCCCTGAGTCCTCTTCACCCGCTGCCCGTCTCTGCCCCTCCTACCAGTCTGGGTGAGTGTTTCTTCTTTAACTCATTGGCTGTCGGACTTCCATACAGTTCGATTTTCTGTCAGTTCTGGTTGTTTTTGTTTTTAAATTTGTTGTTGTCCTTCTTTTGGTTGTTTGAGGAGGCACAGTGTGTCTACCTACGCCTCCATCTTGGCCAGAAGTTTTATATATATAAAACTATATATATATATCTCCTTGTTTTTTTTAAGTTTTTTTTACATGACACAATTATCCTTGTTGCAGGTCTGAATCTAGGAAACAGATCTGTTTTAATGAGGTCTGGTGCATATGTCTGAATGAATACACTCCTGTTTGTTTGGTTTGGGTGGTTTGTTCTTTTGTGTAGATATATGCATATGGCATGTCACAAACGCAGGAGAGGCAAGGGGAGTATTCTATAGATTAAAATCTGCACTGGCAATAACTGTAAATAATGTGTAGTCTATGAATCACAGTTGAAACTCCTTATCTTAAATCTGCAGAGTAAATAACCTCTGAAACTGATTTTGCTTTGCCTCTCAATATCAATCTCAAGTCCATAGATAATTAATCACCTGATAAACATAGTGCTAAAGAGGCCAAGGATGCGGGTTTGCTCACCTTAGGCCTGTTAGCATCACTTGATTGATTCCATTTTCCTCAACTGTGGATGAATCAGGAAAAATCCATGAGCAGAAGAAAAAAATTACTCAAAGTATATGCCTGACTGAAATGCCTGGTTATTGGTAAAATATGTAGTTCTTCTCTTTTTTAAGGAGGCTACTCAAAAAGCCCAGGCTGGTTTAGTTCACCTATCTACTATATATATATTACTTGATCCTCCTTATCTTCTAAACAGTAAAATAAATACCAACTGAATCTCACCATTCCTGCAAAAGTTATCAGCTCCACAGGGAGCAATGTTTTCTATTATAATTTTTGCAATTTCTCCAGTGTCCAGGACAGACCTACCATGTAGTAGAGCCTCCACTGATACCTAATCAGTGGATAAATTAACCAAATTAATCATTTTGCAAGTCACTCTCAAGTAATTAAGGCCTGAAACCATTTATTTCAGCTCAATGTGAGTCCACAATTGCAGGCTTAGAATTCAGTCAATGAGCTCTAGGTCTTTGATGCTGTTGTGACTCCAGCATAAACCAATGCATGAAATTCTGCCATTAGTATGGAGCAGAGCTTCCCCAACTCACAGCAAATACAACTGACCTTGCGCAGCCTGCATCCCATTTAAATGTGATGAACTAAGAACACTGAGGGAGGCATTTATCCTACTTACTACCACTTGGAGCCCTATCTACAAAGTTTACCCAATCTCCATGTCTTTCAACAAAGAGAAGCCTCCCTCTTTGTCTTCCAGCATTTTCATTTCTACCCACAGGGTTGCCTCTCCAGCAAAGGCTGCTCTGTTTTGCTTCCTGGACCATCCAAACTTGCTCTTTAATTGGCTAGGAGAACCACAGTTCAACAACTCTGCTCCTAAGTATACTTTTCCCATCTTGCCTTTTCTTCCTCCCTTTTCATTTCATTTCTCCAGGTGAAGGGCCACAGCTGTAAAGGAAGTGCTGCACCTCCTTCGTGCATTAAGAGCACTTCAGCAAAGTGGTTTCTGGAAGGGAAAGACATTCCAGGCTGGCTAATCCACTCACAGCAGGTGCTACAGTGAAGCCTCCTTCATTTCACAAGAGCTGCACATCCCCCTCCCTTACAAAGAGCTAGCACTCAAACTGAGCAGATCCCATCAATGTCCTGGTGTCCTAAGAGTAAGGTCTGGAATCTTGTCTATTCTCTCTGGAGTATTTTTCAGGGCCCCTCAATCTCTTATCATGTAGTAACTCCCTTACCTGTCATTCATTTCAAGCAAAAAAGGTCCCCTCTTTACCTTCTACTGTGTGTGGATTATTCACCAAAGCCGAACCGAAATGTACTGTAGGGGTTTACCCATCACCACAGCCTCCTCTGCCTCCAACCTCCATCATCCAAATTCTAACCCAGACTTTGTTTTCTGCATACCAAATGTCTACACCTGATCGAGACTTAGTGGACCTTCACATGGCCACATATTCTATCTTCCCCAACCCCACAGTGATTTTACTCCAAAATCCGAAATAACACACTTGTAGAATTCCAAGAGCTCCTCTGGCAGCAGAGAGCAAATAATTCAAGGGGCTTTTACCCACACGATAAATATATAATATGTCACTATTCACATTATATAAGACACAAGGGTATAATTCCCAAATTTCCCTTATTCACCACAATTAACCAGAATGCTTAAAGCTGGCTGCTCATTAGAATCTCCTGGGTGCTTTAAAATACTGGTGCCTGAGCCTCTCACCTCCAGGAAATTCTGAGTTCTCTCATCCAGAGTGGGGCCCTGGCAGTGCTTTTCCTGTAAGGTTCCTCAGGCGATTCCGGTGTATGGCACCACCTGAAAACACTGCTCTGGAGGAGACCGCGGTATGAATTGATCATGACCCAGCAGTAAGTACTACCAGGCTCTCATTTGAGGGAGGACCTTCATAGAGAAAGCTCAGGGGTATAAATTTTGGGCCCCTTCAACTCCAGACCTCTTGTCTTTCCCTCGTTACTACAGTTGTGCACAAATTGACAGGAAGGACCGCGTTCAGCCCCATGAGGCCTGGAAGTGCTCTCTCCGCCATAGCATGCACAGAGCCTGGCACCAAGTACGTAGTCATTCAACAGATATTTGAGGAATGGGTGAAGTCTGCACTTAGTCACATTCTCTCAGGGTCTAGCGATGGTGTGATTACCACACAGGCATCTTGGGCATTAATTCATTCAGGCTCAAGGGTGCTCATTTGGCTCATAACAAATAGTATATGTCTTCCCCTCACTCCCCAGCTAAATCTTATAGCCATTCACTTCCTGACACTCCAAGGAAATTGTTTTGACCTTGTACATGTGAAATGTGTTCACCGGGCCAAACACGTCTGGGCTCGATTAACAGAGGATATTGAAAAGGCTTTGGCTCTTTTGCCAGAGAATAACAAAACTGACATCCTTTCAGGTTGCAAAAGATACCTGATGGCAAAGGTTCTTTTTTCCATCTTGGCTTCTACTATTCAGCCCAGGGGAACAATGGTAGCCTCCCTGCAGAGTCTCTCAGAAGAAAAGAAGTTGTACCTCCCAAAGGATCAGCCCTCTCCCTGCCTCCCACCCCCACCCCACAGTTTCTACCCCCAGGAGAGTCACTGTTTGGCAAAGCTTAGCAATCTGAAATCCAACAAACGACAGCGTTCCCTCGCATAAATACGTACGGTGCAGAACATGAACACCCCTGCAGCAGGGGCTACCTTGTCCCCACTTTAAAAACAGCTGCAATTAGGTGGATTTAAGTCAAGAAGATGCTCATAAATCCCCCAAGTTATTTTTCCTCCTAAAAGTCAAGAAAGTCAACCAGCAACATTATTTATTTCAGTTTGATTTCAGGGAAGATAAAAAACAGTACCCATAAGTCTGAAATCCACGTCCTGTGTATGTAAGTTGGGACTAAACATCTTCATCTGTGAGGAAAGCAGAGGAAAGGCAGACATCATCTCTGGGGCACATTTTTGCAACTAGTCGGTAAAAATATACAGATTTCCAGTTTTCTCATTTAAAAGAATGTGTGTTTGTTAAACAACAGAAAGGATATATGGCTTGACTTTTCCAGAACCACAGAGGTTAGGCACATTTGGTCATTATTTTTGTGTAATTCTGGGTAAAGTCGATTATTACATTACAATAACCTAATTATAACATAGCATCATTACAGTAATAGTTGTAGACCAAGGTTAAGTATATGGAGATTTATAGTTTCTAAGTTAAGTAGCTTTGGATCTTTGCCATTGAGTATTGTAGGTCTCCAAGTTATAATTTAATACTTCATCATATCAGTTCACTACATAGAAAATGTACTCAGTATTCACATAATATACTGCAACATTAAAGTTATTCTGTTAATATCATACTTCAGTGGAGTGAACAGAACCAGCATCCTACATATATAAATGAAACTTCTAAAATATTTAACTTTTTCCCAAAAGGTAGCTTGTGCCAGAGAAGAAACTAATTCAATTAAGTATACTCAAGATTCTACCATCAATTTTAATGTTTCAGACATGGTGGTAAAGGAGAGGAAATTTTTTAGACATGTGAAAAGTTTAATTCATTCACTTTATTGCCCAAGCATAAATAAAGGTGCATTAGTGCCAGGCTCAGGGTTGAGGTGGGGCCACTTAAAAACAGAGAAAATGCCACCTCTGTCCTCCAGGAACCCACAATCCAGTGAGGGAAGGAGACACAAAGACAGATGTCATTTCACTGCAGGGCCGTGACCAGGGCTCTAGCAGACGAAAAAGTGAAGTGCTGAGAGGCCACAGAGAAGGGAGCTGTCACCTCCTCAAAGTGTCAGGAGGCTTCTCAAATGACAAAAATATAGCAACTCAATCAAAAATGGGCAGAGGACATGAAAAGACATTTCTCCAAAGAAAACATTCAGATGGCCAATAGACATATGAAAAGATGCTTAATATCATTAGTCGTCAGGGAAACGCAAATCAAAACCACAATAAGATACTACCTCACACCTGTCAGAATGACTATTACTGAAAAGGCAACAAATGACAGGTGTTGTCAAAGATGTAGAGGACAGGGAACCCTCCTGCACTGTTGGTGGGACTGCACACCAGGGCAGCTACTGTGGAAAGCAGTGTGGAGGGTCCTCAAAAAACTAAAAATAGATCCACCATGTGACCCAGCAATTTTACTTCTCAGTATTTATCCCAAGAAAATGAAAACACTAATTCGAAAAGACATGTGCACCCTTATCTTCATCACAGTATCATTTACTATTGGTTACAATAGACAAGATACAATAGCATTACGCACAAGAGCCAAGACACCTAGTCAACTTAGGTGTCCACCAGTAGATGAATGCATTAAAAAGATGTGGTATACATATATAATGGAATATTACTCAGGAATAAAAAATGAAATCCTGCCATTTTCAACAGCATGAATGGACCTAGTGGATAGTATGCTCAGTGAAATAAATCAGAAAGAGAAAAACAAATACCACATGATTTCACTTAACATGTGGAATTTTTTTTTAAAATCAAAACAAAACAAAATCAGACTCACAGAAACAAGAACAAACTGATGGTGGTGGCCGGAGGGGAGAAGGATGCAGGAATGGGTGCAGAAGGTGAAAGAAAGGGCCCACAGTCAAGAACAGTGTGATAACTTTGCACGGCGAAACAGTTACTAGACTAAGTGCGTGGAGCACATCGTAAGATATATAAATGCTGAATCACTATGTTGTATACGTAAAACTAATACTGTAGACCAAATACACTTTAATATTTTTGAAAAGAATGAATAGTGCTTGCAAACAAGTTCAGGGGCTTGGCTGGAAAACACTGACTCTGGGAAGGATGCATTGGAATATAGGGCTGGGGGGTGGCTGGTGGCTTAGTGCTTAGTAAATGCAGAGACAGCACTCCCGTTGTTTTGTGGTGAAACAGCAGACTGGAAGCCCAGGCGGAGGCATCTGGGCTGTTGGGGAGGCTTCCCCAAGGAAGCATCGGTTTGGTTGAGAAGGGAGTCCCAGCAGAACCTCCATTTTCTTCTGACATTAATTGGCAGTAGAAGAGGTTCCAAATCCCTCTCTATACATTCACATAATAAAATGCTGCTGAACTGAGCCCTGTGCTAGAGAAGCTCATTCTTCAAGGTGACTCCAAAGGCACATCCTCATACCTCCAGGTCTGTGACCTCATTTCCAGGCCTATAGACTGTGGGGGCGGGGAGCGGTATTCACACACCCCAGACAACTCACAGCCTGAAATCTGCCTTGATGATCTCTCATCACCCACAGAGGCTTACAGGCCTCAGAGAATGCACAGTGACCAAAGCACCTCAGTGAATGTGCTTCTCCCCTGAGGCAGACATTGCCCCAAGAGATGCAGCCTGTATTTCTACAAGTAGTTACAGTGCAGGTGGCAATGTGCAGAAGAGCCTAAGCATGCAAACCCCATTTTTTAAAAAACCTAAAAGATTGACATGTAGCCTTATGTAGTATCCAAAAATTAGTAGATAAAAAAATGTTTCTCACAGTTCCATCAGTATATAACTTTGAACTTTTCTAGGTATTTTCCACATAGGTGGGAGATAGGATAATCCAAGCCACATGCAAGCTTACAGACAATAGTTCCTTACCGTTAAAACGCGGGTGACACTCTGCTTCCAGAGCTGTCTCCTACCGATCCTAAACATCACTGCGATCTGCTCAGTTCCTGGACTTTTCCAGAATGACCTCTTCTATCTCCTAGGAGACCTATGCAGCATCCAACAGACTTGGAAAGAAAAAGTCCTCTGGAAGACCGGAAGTCCACTTTTGCATTTCTCACTTGCATATATTAGCCACCAGATACACAGAGTAAAACTGGAAAGGGCAGCTAGACTGTCCAAGTGTTCCTTCTAGAGTCTCTCCCCTTGGGCCTCTCCTCTGTTCCCTGTGTTGTTAGGGAGATACTGTTTATATGCTGTACGGTTTAAACATGTCTCTTGATCACGTTAATCAACCAGTCAAAGCATTTGAACTGCTTGGTTGCAACCCACTTCTGATGTTTGTTTAATTCCGTGCCCTGCCCAACAATAAGCTTGGAGTCAATAGAGATATTTGACTAATTTCTTTGAATAGTGAGAAACTTTAAACCATATCAAAACACAAATCAGAGAAGCTACAGCTTTGAATAAATTGCTCAAGAAATTCAGTCTTACTTTGTCTAAACAATTTTGTGTGCGCGATTAACTGCCAGCATTGTGACTAATTGTGACTAATTGTCAGATAGGCTAATTGTGACCCAAAGGAGCCATTTTCTCCCCATAAAGAACAAGAAGCTTATTTCATATGCAAATAGCAAATGATGTCCATAAATTACTTGTGCACACACAGTCACACATACAAATAAACCAAGGTAATTTATTCTATGTTACTAAACATCTTGATCATCCTTACTGTGAAGACACGATGGGAAATCACAGCCAACGTGATCTGAGAGCTCTAGTATGTTATGATTTCTCTCATCAAGACGAATAAAAGGCAGAACATTTAAGGCTAAGATGTTGAATCCAGGATTCAGTCCTTAGAGTTCAAGGTTCTGGAACTCAAATGCAACCAGGTCATCCAAGATACCCAGGAAATAGGGAACTCATCTTACTGATAACCTGCTAATCAATCTCTCAAGAGACTGACTTGAAAGATGGGATGCTAATTTGGTATTGACACCTACTGCTAATTGGGGTGCTAATTTGGTATCTGAACTTGGGAGACTCATTGATCAACAGCCAACATTAGGACAAGGCCTCCATGTGTCAGGTTAATAAAGAGTCAACAGTCAGACCTAAATGTAGTAAATCCCCAGTTAACATTGTCGGCAGGTTCTGCGACTTTAAGCAAAACGACATATAACAAAACCAATTTTACCATAGGCTTATTGATATAAACAGGAGTTAAATTCCTAGGGCATCTCCTCAATGTTATTCAAAGGCCTGCTGTATTATTTGGTAAGCAAAGAATAGAGCACAAGAAGTTAGAGTTTGCTCATGGAATATTTTTTAAATCAGCTTCTGGGTATTGGTAAGTGGCTGTTTTCGGTTCTAATTACCATGAAGACACGTGTCTACACTGGAAGTCATTCTCCTCTGTGTGGTGTTGAAAGGTCATCAGCAAGTCACAGGATTTCTCATCCTCCTGCTTGACATCTCAGTATCAATCCAAAGAATCCTCTGTCGAGCACATGACCTCAGGACAGGGGTTCCAATTCATTATATCACTGCTTCTCTTCCATTAGTTACATTTAAATCAGCTGCTTCCCTGATGGTATTTTAGGCACCATCCTCATTTCATGAGCAGCCCATTGACAGCACTGTCTCTTGGGGAAGAGTTTCTTTCTGGGAAGCTTTCCACAGATGGCTGATGGCATTCATTTTGTGTTTCCCAGGCATAACCATGGCTCCCTCAAGGCTTCCCAGAAAACTACAAAGTCTTCCATCATCTGTGGCTGAATGTCAGCCTTCTTTGGGCAAAGCAGAGGCAGGAGTTGTCATAAAGGATCTCCTTGAGGGACCCAGACCTGCAGAAGGCTCCCTGAGAATTGTGATTAAAAGAGTACCAACAAAGCAAAGCACAAGCCTCAACCTATATCTGACTGCCTGCCACCTAACTGCCTGCCTGAAATAAAGTGGACTTCTGGTCATTGGAGAAGAATTATCAAACCCTTACTCGGCAGAAGACTCCAGTGGGTTTTCCTGCCAGTAGTTTCTACCAGGCACCAGACTCAGCCGACAAGGCTCCTCCTATGGGAACTCAAGCTGAGGAGCTCTCCAGCCCCTTCCAGGCTGAGAATATTGGCCAAACACAAATCTGAAGTCAGACCTCATGAGCAAACAAGAGTGGGCAATGGGTATCCTGTAGGCAAGAGACTGCATCCAGAAATCCAAGTACCGTTAGGCAAAGTTTAAAATTTCTCTTTCTTTCACTCACTCATTCATTCATTCATTCATTCATTCATTCACTAAATGTTTGTGAATGCCTTTTATGGGGCCAGGCGCTATACTATGTAGCAAGCATAGAGCAGCTAATTAAAGCACACTTAATCAAACACCGAAAATTACTTTATGTAACACTCAAAGAGAAAAAATAATGCTGCCAATTGAACTTAAATACATCAATTTGCAGATGCATCCTGAACTCACAGATGTTCAAATGTGAAAAATGTACATCTCAGAGTCAATGAAAAACCATCATTCCTGCCTTCACTGGGGGAAGACAGTAAAAAAAATAAAACCATATAAATAAATAGAATATAATTGCAAATTGTGGAAAGTGACATGAAAAAGAAAATAAAACACAGGCTTCTCTTGAATCTGTGATCTGAATTATTACCATTTTATGAATTTATCCCACATTGTGAAGTTTCCTGAACTCATCCCTAAATTATAGTGAGTCACCTATTCTGGGCCTTGAAGACCTGTACATCCAACCCAATGTCATGCAGCATCACAGAAAAGTGCAAGTGTTGGGGTAAGACAAACCCGGATTTAAATCCTAGCTCTGTCCCCTTCTAGCTGTGTGATATCAGAGCTTTTGTTTCTTAAGTTACAAATAAACCCACCCTGCCTAACAGACTTGTGATGATTTAAATATACGTAGAACTCCTGGACCTTCACAGGTACCTAAGAAATGAAAAATATAACTACATTTTTTTGGTTGCAAAAAAAGTTCTTGGAAATGAAGAACAAATTGACAGTAACCAGAGGTGAGAGAGTAGGGGGATGACGGGGAAAGAAGGAGAAGGGGCAAGCAAAGGAACATGAATACAGGACTCAAGGACACGGACAATGGGGGGAATTGATTATGGGAGTGGGGCAGATGTGGTAGGGGTGAGTATTGGGGAAAAAGGCAGGACAACTGTAACTGAACCAAAAAATAAATAAATACCAATAAATACCAAAAAATAAGTGTTTGAAAATAAAATGGTTCATTGTTTTAAAAATTAGTTCTGACTACAGTTTGTGACAATATCAATGTAGGGGACAAATTCCCAAAGGATTTAACCTAATCCACAAATTCTAGCCTAGAGCTGTTTGGAAATTTTGCTCTAGATTTCTGAGTATGTCCTAAGAAAAAGAGTGGATCTGAGTTGTATCAGTTACCATTTACACACCTTTCATATTTTACATGTCTAAGCATCTTGCTGAGGCCCACCAGAATCAAACGCATTCACCAGTTTAATGGCCTTCTAAACAGTGATACAGGGGCAGCATGTGAGAATGGCAAGTGAGTACAGTGGATGAGAAAGGACCATATTTCATCCATTCTGAGTTGCACATGTTTTTTTACTTTTTACCATATTGAAATCGAGTGCATCTGATATTCAAAGTCCCCTTATAACTGCTGTGGGTTGGCAGCAATCATGACATAGTTGTCATTGCCAGAGTTTGTGCAGACTCATGTCACCCCAGGAGGCATGACAGGCCACTGCACCACAGTGATATGTCAACAAATCACTGAAGATCTGTTTGAGGGAGGAATGTGTGTCCTGGTTGTTTTCTGAAAATCTTCCACTGACACCTTCTGGGAAGATGAGGAAAACACCAGCATCACAACTTACAGAACAGGAGACAGTGGGTAGAGAAAATCCGAGAAGAATCAGACCCTGAATCTGAAGGAGTTTTAGAAACTTCTTACCCTACTCATTGTACTTATATTTGTATGAATGCACAAGGGGGACATCTAATTTTTTTAAATCTATGTTTAAGTAGATCTTAAAGAGCTTTTCTCTCTTTTTTCTGATCACTACAAAGAGTACAAACTTGGTTTAAAAAATTAACACCCTCAAGAAATTTGTGGTTTAGCAATTAAAAGCGAATATATTTCCTAATCTTACTTAAAAATAGGAATAAGATATTTCTTGTCCAGCAGCATCATAAAAAATATCCTATATCAGGATATTTTTTAAATGAAGTTGGAAAAGTCTTGTAAAAATTAAATTTTGTTAGGAAGAGGAGGAAAACTTTACATAAAATGATTAATAGTTAAGCTTCCCTCAAACTGTAAAAGAGCTTATCAATTAAAATGAAATTTGAGGAAGGCAATGCATTCTAGTTTAATCGACAGTTACTTTTCTACCTTAGTGTGAATGGAACAGCGGTGTGTCTTTTATCTGATGATAGCTTAGATCAGATGAAATGCAGTTTTACTATATCTAATGATCAAAGGAAACCTCTTGGAAAAGGAAGGATTTAAGTCAAGCCTCGAAGAAAGCTAAGATTCAAATAGGCAAAGGTAGGACATAACATTTAGGGAAGATATCACAAGCAAAGCATGGAGGTTGGAATTCAAAAGAGAGCCTGCCTTGTACTGCAGTTGTGAAGAAATATGGTGATTAATCTCTGAAGGTAGGCGGAGGCTGAACGGTGGGTGCCAACCTACAGTAGCTGCCTGTGCAGGCATTAGGAAGTCAATGGAGAAGAAAGTGACAAAAGTCTTGTTTAGGAAAATGATGGCAGTCCCAGGAAGGGTGGAGTGGGGAAAGGTTGAAGTCAGCTTTCTGGACATAAGGAAATGAAGGATTTGATAGAGGGGTGGAAGCAGGGTCACCCAAGCCAACCAAAAACAAACACTCTCCATAAAAAAAGGCAAATCCTCTAGTCTCATCCACCATTTTGCTACCTCTAAGCTACTCCTATATTCCAGCTGAAGAAGGAAGAGGAAGGAACAGAGAAATGGAACTGCACAACTGGTAATGTTAGAGAGTATGGCTGTCAAAGACGATTCCATTTTGTCAAGCTTGGGTAAAGTGAAGAATCAGAATAACTCAAACAGGAATGGGGTCATCTAGAGAACGTGCATTTTGGAGACTAGATGACTAAAGAAATCCAAACAAAGCTCTAGTTCTTTACTTTTCCTATTGGTCTTTTCATCTTGAAAACATGAAAATCAGTACATGCAAGACCAAAAACATCCAGGAGCTTTTTCTTTATTCTATCATAATAAAAATTTCATAAGAGAAAGAAAACAACTTATATATCATATCATTATGTAACTTACTGCCCATAACAGCATCTGGTCTCTCATATTGAAGACAGCAAGGGGCAGTGAATAATGATGAGAAAGCTCCAGCCCAATCCACTTTCTTCTGCAAACTCCCACCAACAGACACGTACAAGCCTGCGGGAACCCAAGGCTACAGCTGGAGAACTGAGCATCAGGGACCAAATTTCACTGTGGGATAAGCGTGAGGGCTCTTTGCTGTTACCATAGTTGTGCTCATTTTTGTTAAACAAAAAAAGAAAAAAGTAGAGAGTTAGGGTCACCAGCAAATGTAAGAATTCTCCCTTAACCCTGCATTTAGTTCCTCTGCTTTTCTCTTGGGCTCAAACACGAAGTGGTAACCTCAACATCTTGTCCCTTTCCTATGGAAATATTTAAAGAGAAAAGTGAATCAAACGCCATTCAGTATAATGTTAAGAATTATTAGTTAATTCACTCAAAAAACATCTTTATTTTGTTTTATTTTTTATTTTTCTATTTTTTATTTTAAAGTATATTTTATCGATTATGCTATTACAGGTGTCCCATTCTTTTTCTCTGCTTTATTCCCCTCTGTCCTGCCCCGCTTCCCACCCTCATCCCCCTGCCTTAGTTCATGTCCATGAGTCATACATGTAAGTTCTTTGGTTTCTCCATTTCCTATACTATTCTTAATTACCCCTTGTCTATTTTGTACCTGTCATTTATGCTTCTTATTCCCTGTACCTTTTCCCTCATTCTCCCCCTACCCCCTCCCCACTAATAACCCTCCATGTGATCTCTATTTCTGTGATAATGTTCCTGTTCTAGTTGTTTGCTTAGTTTGGTTTTTGTTTTTGTTTATAGGTTCAGTTGTTAATAACTGTGAGTTTGTTGTCATTTTATTGTGCATAGTTTTGATCTTCTTTTTCTTAGATAAGTCCCTTTAACATTTCATATAATAAGGGCTCGATGATGATGAACTCCTTTAACTTGACCTTATCTGGGAAGCACTTTATCTGCCTTTCCATTCTAAATGATAGCTTTGCTGGATAGAGTAATCTTGGGTGTAGGTCTTTGCCTTTCATGACTTCGAATACTTCTTTCCAGCCCCTTCTTGCCTGCAAAGTTTCTTTTAAGAAATCAGCTGATAGTCTTATGGGAACTCCTTTGTAGGTAACTGTCTCCTTTTCTCTTGCTGTGTTTAAGATTCTCTCCTTCTCTTTAATCTTGGGGAATGTAATTATGATGTACCTTGGTGTATGCTTCCTTGGGTCCATCTTTTTGGGGACTCTCTGAGCCTCCTGGACTTTCTGGAAATCTATTTCCTTTGCCAGATTAGGGAACTTCCCCTTCATTGTGTTTTCAAGTAAGTTTTCAATTTCTCGCTCTTCCTCTTCTCCTTCTGGCACCCCTATGATTCGGATGTTGGAAAGTTTAAAGTTGTCCTGGAGGATCCTAGGCCTCTCCTCATTTTTTTGAATTCTTGTTTCTTCATTCTGTTCTGGTTGAATGTTTATTTCTTCTTTTTGCTCCAAACCATGTTGATTTGAGTCCTAGTTTCCTTCTCTTTACAGTTGGCTCCCTGTATATTTTCCTTTATTCCACTTTGCATAGCCTTTACTTTTTCCTCTATTTTGCAACTATACTCAACCATTTCTGTGAGCATCCTGATTACCAGTGTTTTGAACTCTGCATCTGATAGGTTTGCTATCTCTTCATCACTTAGTTGCATTTTTTCTGGAGCTTTGATCTGTTCTTTCATTTGGATCATATTTCTTTGTTTCAGCGCACCTGTTCCACTGTAAGGGGAGGAGCCTTAGGTATTTGCCAGGGTGGGGCAACTCACGTGGCTGTATTGTGGTGCTGTATGGGGGGAGGGGTCAGAGAGGAAACAATACTGCTTGCTTGGCGCTCAGTTGGTTTTCAGTCACTTCCCCCACTATCCACATGCAAATTGGGCCCTTCTGGTGCTGATTCCAAGGTGGGAGGGTTTGTGTATTTTATAGGACCTGTGGGCCTCTCCAATGAGCACTCTCGTGAGGCCGAGAGTTTCTCCCACCACCTCACAGGCTTTCAGGTTTTTTCAGTCAGAGGTTTTGAGGCTTTCTTTGCCCACACTGGAACCCTGGGTCATGTGGTCTGTCTCACTCCAAAGTTGTTCCTCCAGGCTTATCTGCACATGAATGTGGGGCTGCCAGCTGCCGGCTTGCCCACCCCGTCCTCCAGCCACCGCCAAGTGTCCTCTCTGCCCTGGCTGCCCATCTCCACCCCTCCTACCACCTGGCTGAATTTTTCTTCTTTAACTCTTTGGTTGTTGGACTTCCATACAGTTCAATTTTCTGGCAATTCTGGTTGTTTTCTGTTTTTTAATTTGTTGTTGTCTTTCTTTTGGTTGTGCGAGGAGGCAAAGTGTACCTACCTATGCCTCTATCTTGGCCAGAAGTCAGAGACCTATTCTAAAACCAACAGAGAGTAACTCAAGCCCAGGGCTTCCAATGTCACCCCATCAGAAACACAGTAATCAGCGAACCTGAGGAACTGCATAACTTATGATACCTTAACTTTGCAAACCCCAGTTTATTATTATTTTATCATAAATACAAACCCATAAAAATAATCAAGACATACTTAGAAACACCAATAGTTAGCACTCACACCCATGCCAAGGAGTCTGGCGAAAAATGAAATGCAATGATTTTGCAAGGCAGAAAATCTTTGCATTATGAGGATGTGATCAGATACAGAAAATCCATTTATCTGAAATCATGCAGTAATTTCTGGAAAGAATGTTTTATTTCTCTTTGAAAACCTGAAAGCTAGACTTGGGAAGACATCAAAAGATGTCTCCATCCAAGACAAAGAATTATTTGATCACCTTAGAAAGAGAGTAGTTCGCAGATGATCAGAGTTCAAGAGGAGGCTCAGTTGCTTTGCTTTTGGTGACCTCTGACCTCCACCAATGCCACAGCCAACTCTTAGAGATCTGGGATGGACATCTATCTGTCACATCTATCGTATTTTGCTGTGTATAATGCACACTTTTTTGCCCAAATTTTTGAGGGGGAAAAAAGGACACACATTATACATAGGTGGTACCTCGAATATCTAGTATCTATTCTTGTGTTTTGTAATTATCTGTTACATAAAATTTCTTGTACTGTGATATGTTCAAAAATAAATGCCAAAATTCCATTATAATACAAAAACAAGTATAAATATAAATAAATAAATAAATACTTTGAAAAACTAAAAGATCTTTTCCTGAAAGCTTGTTCCAGAAACATGGGTGCACACTATATACAGCAAAATACGGTATATTTCTGGGTCTTTGCACTGCTCTTTGAATGAAGAACAGCCCCATTTATAACCTCATCCAGGAGCTAATTAGGTCTTTAAAGCCTAAACTATCCACAGTCACAAATCACTTACTCTGTTACCAACAAAGCAAAATTTATTTTGTCAAGGAAGAAAAAAATAACCCAATTTACTTATCTGTTGGTATTTTCTATACTTCACCTTTCTTAAAGACCATTACATAGGCTGTAATAAATGTCATTACCACCTACAGATTTCACAAGCCAAATCTCAAACACTACCATTTCCTTCAACAGCAAAAACATCATTTCAGAGAGCAAACACACTCCATTACCACATACCTAAAGAATAAATTTGTTTTATTGCTAACAAAACTACATTACATAGATGTTACGCAGATCACACATTCTTTCAAAGCTTCTTTAAGGATGATTTGTAGTGCTTACTTCTTACCAAAACTGGCATCATGACTTTCCTGATGGAGCAGAGATAAAAAGACACCAGACTAGCATTAACATATGCATATATTTCTGATTGTAAGTACATTTAACATTTGCTTTATAATGCAGTATCTAGTGCCTGCTTCTTAAAGAATTGCCAGCTTCCTGATTTTCCATCTACTATTAACTCTGCCACA
>VMDR010022120.1:0-16417 GCA_007922815.1 Macrotus californicus
TGCAGGGTGGGGCAAAAGTAGGTTTACAGTTGTGAGTATGCAAAACACTGTTTAGTCTTGTATTGTTACTTATTAATTATTGTATTATTTTCCATATGAACAACTGTAAACCTATTATGCCCCACTCTGTTTATTTCAAAATTAGAATCATACTGTATATACATTTTCATAAAATGACTATTGTTTCACTTAACATTGTATCATGAGGATTAGCCCATGTCATCTGAGTAGTGCTTAGAGCTTTAATGAAAAATCAGATGCCCTTGGTCATTTCTGCAGTTTCTTCTGAATTTTCCGTACTGGAAACAAAGTTATAGGCATTCTCCACACTAAACACTTTTGGCTTGTGAACATCCTGTAAGTCCAAACAGCCAGCTTAGGCCATTTGAAGAATAAGCAGGAAGAAATATTTCAGAGCACTTTGTACCTTCTTGCTGCCCACATCCTGGACAGAGGCTGCCACAGGCAGGGAGCAGAGTGAGGATGATGGAGGACCTCTAAAAAATTCCATATACATGTGACTCATCAGTGTGTCAGGCGACATCCAGAAATAGTTTTGTTTGTGCACAACCAGGTGAAATGGGGCTGACGCTAGACCCAGTGATCAAGGAGGGAAACTTGACGACTAAGGGCTTTCTTTTCTGTGTCCCACACGTTGCCTTTTCCCTCCACCCCCGTCACCTCTTTCTCCTCCGCAGGTCTGAGGCTTCCTGCTCTTGCTGCAGGTAAAGCTCTCATTGCACGTTAACTGGAAGTTTCTTGTGGTGGTTGTTGGGTGTAGGGAGGGCTAGGGTAGGTTGTAAGAAATGAGAAATTTAGGTCTCCCCACTTTTTTAAGTCTCCCCACTATTTACATCGGTGAATTTGAGAGTTGGAAGATAATATTAGCTAAGAACAGGTGAAAATGGACTATTACTGAATATGTAAAGATAATTTGCTGCTATTTTTTGCATGCATGTAGTATTTTTCAAATTTCATTTTTCAATTACAGTTTACATTCAAATAATATTTTGCATTAGTCTCCTGTGTACAACAGAGTGGTTAGAAAATTATATACTTTACATAGTGTTCTACTTAATATTTCCAGGACCCACCTGGCCCCATGCATAGTTATTACAATATTATTGACAGTAAAGCCGTTGTATGTTCCTGCCTCCTCTGTCAAATATTAATTGACCAGATAGGCGTGGGTTTATTTCAGGGCTCCCAATTCTGTTCCATTAATCTACATGTCTATTTTTATGCCAGTACATGCTGTTTTGATTACTATATAGCCTTGTAGTATAGTTCGATGTCAGGTAGCATTACATCTCTAACTTTGTTCTTCTTTCTCAAGATTGCTATGGTTATTCAGGATCTTTTGTGGTTTCATATACATTTTTGGATTATTTGCCCTATTTCTGTGAAAGATTCCTTTGGTATTTTGATAGGAATTGAACTGAATCTATACATTTCTTTGGGTGGTATGAACATTTTAATGATGTTAAATTTTCCTATCCATGAACATGGTATATGCTTCCATTTATTTGTATCTTCAGTTTCTTATAATTTTCTGAGTGCAGGTCTTTCATCTCCTTGGCTAAATTTATTCCTAGCTATTTTAATTTTTTGATGCAGTTATAAATGGGACCATGTTCTTAGTTTTCCTTTCTGACAGTTCATTCTTGATATGTAAAAATGCAACCCATTTCTGAATATATATTTTGTATTCTACTTTATGGCCCCCATTTCCTTGTTCATTTTCTGTCTGTAAGATTACCCATTGATGTCAATGAAATGTTAAAATCTCCTACTATAACTATATGACTGTTGATCTCTCCCTTTATGTCCATCAAGATTTGTTTTATATATTTAGATGTGCCCTTGTTGGACGCAGAAGTGTTTACAAGGGTTATATAAGGTTCAGCTACCTTATGTCTTTTGATTAGAGCATTTAAACCACTTACATTTAAAGTGATTATTAATGGGTACCTATTTATTGCCATTTTATTATATATACTTATCTGCCTTTTCTTCCTTCTTCTTAAAGAAGTCCTTTTAACATTTCTTGTAGTACTGGTTTGATAATAATGAACTCCTTTAGCTTTTTTTTCTTTCGTCTGGGAAGCTTCTATATTTCTCCTTCAGTTTTAAATGCTAGCCTTGCTGGGTAGAGTAGTCTTAGTTGTAGGTCCTTGCTTTTCATCACTTTGAATATTCTGTGGCAATCCCATCTTGCCTGAAATGTTTCTGTTGAGAAACCAGCTGGCAGTCTATGAGAGCTCCCTTGTAAGTAACTCTTTCTCTTACTGCTCTTGAGGTTCTCTCTATGTCTTTAACCTTTTCCATTTTAATTATGATGTGCCTTGATGTGGGCCTCTATGGGTTTATCTAGTTTGGGACTCTCTGTGCTTCCTGAATTTGTTTGTCTTTTTTCTTCACCTGGTTAGGGAAGTTTTCTCTCCTTATTTCTTCAAGTAGGTTTTCAGTCTCTTGCTCTCTCTCTTCTCCTTCTGGTACCCCTGTGCTGTGAATGTTGTTATGCTTGATATTATTTCAGAGTCCCCTTAAACTACCCTCATTTTTTAATACTTAATTTTTTCTTTTCGCTGCTCTGATTTTTCTTTTATGCTGCCTTTCACTGATGTAATCCTCTGTTTCATCTAACCTGCTTTTGATTCTTTCTAGTGTATTCTTTATTTAAGATATTATGTTTTTCACTTTTCATTGGTTTTTTAACGTTCTTTTTTATGCTTACTATCACTTTGTTGAAGTTTTCACTGAATTCATCAGTTCTTCCCCTAATTTCTTTGAGCATCCTTATAACCATTGTTGTGAACTGTGTATCTGGTAGATTGCTTGCCTCGATTTCATTTAGTTATTTTTCTGGGGATTTCTTCTGTTCTTTCATTTGGGGCATGTTTTTTGTGTCCCCATTTTGGTTGCCTTTCTGTGTCTATTTCTGTATACTAGGTAGATCTGCTATGTCTCCCAGTTTTTGAATGGTGGCCTGATGTTATAGGTGTCATGTGAGGCTCAGTGGTAGTCTCTCCAATCACCTGAGCCCTTCTGTTGTACTGTAGTCTTGATTACTGTTGGCTTTTTGTGGGTAGGGTAGACCCTTAGGCTGGCTGACTGTAAGACTGACCCTGACCACAGTGTACAAGCTGGCCTGTGAGGGCAGACCCCATCAGCAGAATTTTCCCTAGTATTGTCTGGAGACTGCCAAGACTTCCCTTTGGGTGGCCCACTTGTGGATCTAACTGGGTCATGCTCTGATGTGGTCTGAAGCCTGCCTCTTGGTGTGTTGGTTCTGGGGCCTCTTGGGAGGAACTCTGGTGCAGATCAATGTCAGATGTTGCCTATGACCAACTGTGGGCTACATGTTAGGAGCTACAAAGCAATCTACAGATTGTGACTGATTCTACTATGCGTGGGTGCATGTGGGAGGGGTCAAGCTGTATACTGAAGCTGGTTTCCACCAGCACGAAGCTTGATGGCAGGTCCGCAAGGTCCAAGACATCGTGAGATTTTCCCCCACCTGCCTTCTGCTTGTTGGGCTCAGTCACTGATATAGCCTCTGGAGGTAAGTGAGTTACATGAAATAGGTTCTCAGTGAGTTACCAGATAGGGACAAGTAGTGTTCACCAGGTTGATACAGATTTACACTTGGTGCTAGTGGTAGGTCTGAGGCTACTCAGCAAAAGTCTCAGGGTACACCAAGGCCAGCTGCCACTTGCTTGGGGCCTGTGGACCTTTTCAGTGGGGTGGTGTCAGAGAGCTGTCTGGGTGAAGCCAGTAGAGTTCTTCAGTCTAAAACAGATTGAGATTTGGCCATGTGGAGGGAGGACTCCACAGAGGAATGGTAGTGCCAGTCAGGGAGTGCAGAGTGGAAAGTGGCCCTCGTGATAGAGCTGCACAACTCAGTTTCTTTCTGTTCATCTCTGACACAGCTGGAGTCTGCTCAGACCTCCTCAAGAGCCTCCCTAGAAAGACCTGGCCACAGCCAGCAGACTCCTCTGCATTGTGCTAGTTTGGCAGAGAGGAGTCCCAGGGAGTTGGTATGATGGGGCTAGGGGATCTCCAGCGGGGGGACAGCGCTGATTGGATGCACAGGAAAATCAGCCCTTGCCCCAGAGCCCCTCTCTCCAGTCTCTCCATGTGCATCTCTGACTCCCCCTGAGTCTGCTGGGATCTCTTTGAGAACCCGCCAGTAAAGTCTGCCACATAGGCCCAGGCTGGCTCCAGCTAGCTGACTCTTCCACAGGGTGACAGCCTGACAGGGCAGGGCCACAGAGATTTAGGAGGGTGGGGCACTACCCCCGGCCAGTGCTGTATGGAGGTGTGTGCTTGACCCAGGAAAGATTGTGTCTGTGGGCAGCGTGGGAGAGGGACTCAGTACATGGTCACTGGCGGCTGTCCTCCCAGCCCTCTTCGTGGAGCCACCCAACCCAGTCTCCTCCTGTATGACATGTTTGCTTTGAGATGCCTTCCTTTCTCCAGAGTCCAGGGTGAGTGACCCCAAATGGAATTTTATGTGTTGGCCCTTTAAAAGGGCACCTGGGTTTTCTAAAGATTCCCATTGTACCTGGAGAACGGAATCTCAGCCCGATACTATGTGTGTTCCTTTTCTTGGCTTTGGTGCTCAGTGCCTGGGAGCCCAGCATGGGATTGAGACCCTTGCTCCCCAGGGAAGAACTTGGCAGCTGAGATCTCTCTCCTGATTGTGAGCTGCAGTACGTGGGAGTGGGGCCAGCCCTTTTCGCATCTCTGCCCTTCCCCCATCTCTGCCCTTCCCCCTGGCCTCCACGGGGCACCTTCTGTAAACCCTTGGTTAGAAGACTTCTGTTCAGCTGGTTTTCAGTTGGCTGTTTGGTTTGATCGCTCTGTAGTTTAGTTGTTGTTCCAATTTGGTTCTGGCAGGAGGTGAGTGTAACTTCTACCTATTCTGCCACCACCTTGGATTTCTGCATGTAGTATTTCAACCCCATTATAGGTCACACTGGTTTTGTTGGTATTGGGCTTGCTGAAACTCCAACACCACAGAGTCTGTATTAGAAAATACTGCAGTTGGTGGGATGTTTTTCCACAACATTAGATGTACTTTGAGGCTCATTGTATTCCAAAATTCAGTGAGTATATTTATGTTTCCTATGGGAAGATGCATTCCCAATTCTAAATGACTGAGTCTGGATCCCAGCTCTTTTACGTTTGCAAACCACTGATACATAAAACCATCTTTAAATGTGCAGGAGGGTTTTAATAATTGACTTTATGTGTAGATAATGGTAATAAAAGAACCGTTTGAGCTCTCATTATGTGTCAGGTATTATAACCAGAGCCTCCGTGCATTCCCTCACTCTCCCTATAACAATTGTTTGAGGTAGGCAGTCTTGTCTCCATGTCACAGATTGGGAAGCTGCAGCCCAGCGGAGCCAAGCCGTGACTGCGGACCTGTCCACCTCCAAATTATATGACCTTTCCTTCTACGGTACCTGACGCCTCCCAGCCCTGTGCTAGCAAGTCTTCCCTCTTTCTGCTTCATCTGCAAAGGGACTTCCACAAGAAAGGAAAATTAATTCTTTTAAGTGTATCTGTTTTATTTTTTTATTTTACCGTTTATGCTATTACAGTTGTCCCACTTTTTCCCCCTTCGCCCCCCTCCACCCAGCCCACCCCCCAGCTCCATAATCAGTCCCCTCACTGTTGTCCATGTCCATGAGTCCTTCATCTATGTTCTTTGACTATTCACTTCACCTTCTTTTCTTCTATTTTAAACAGTATTATTCCCTTTGAGCAACCCGAACCACTGAATGCCTCAGATGAAGTCACATGCCACAATGAATCTTTACTGTTTCACAGTGGGGCTGAAAGGGCAGTTGACATGGTCTCTGGTGCCTGTAGAAAGAGTCATGTAAGGAAAATCTTTTCTGTAAAATAGCACTAACATATCCAATTATGTACAAAATTCACATAAACATACAAAAAATCATCTGCAGAGACTAGCATGGAGTAGTCAACAATGATGGCGCTCACATGTCTTTCTCTTCACTTCAAACCATATTAATTACTGTATTCACATAAATCTAACTTAGATGTGAGGCAGGGTATGCATTTGTTCACTCATTTATTACCCATAGGACTTTTATTGAACTCACTTATATACCTGGTTCCATGCTAGGCTCCAGGAGTAGATGGGACACAGTCACTGCCTTTGAGAGCTCAAAACCTAGTGGGCATTAGGCCCAGAAACATAGGAGTAGAGCGTATGTGTAAGAGGAAGTCTATTTCACGTAGTATGGATTTGGTAAGCAGTGTTTTCAATAACATAGAAAGTTAGCCAGTGTGTGTGGATTTGGTGAAACCCACTGACCTATAATGATGCTGAAACTGTTGCCTTGTCCATTTATTTGCTTGATCTAAGTGCCAGTTTATTGAAGATGACTTCTGTTTCATGTTTTCCTGCTCTGAGCCCTAAGATGTGCTTCCAGGACACACGAGACAAGGGGGAATGAATGAAAGGCCATCCCATCTTGACATCCCTGGGTTACTGCTGGGTATGCGTTAAGGCTGTGGGCTTCTCAGCTGGGCATTCCATTAGGGTGACATCCAAGGAGAAGACTCATGAGGAATAAAGCAGATCAGAGCTGAGTGGGGGGGTGGGGGACGGGCGGGGTTCCTGGTGGCAGGGATCCCTCCCTGAACGTATGTTTCTGGAAGAGGAGGAAGGTACAGGGACGAGAACCTCTGCGGTGGGCCGGCGGTTGGTAATCTCAGGGGCTGTAGCTGCTGAAGGCTCTACCTGGCCTTGCAAAGGGTGGAGGGGAACCCAGAAACCACGGTGATCTTAGTGTTCAAGGTGGGGGCACTTCTGGAAAGTACATTTTCCATGAGGTGTGCGGCCACAAACACATTCTACGTGTAATTGGCCTTGAATAAATAGATTTTGTGGGATGCTGTCAAAATATCCCCAACTTTATCTGGTCTCCCATTAAAATTTATTCAGCAGAAAGCATTTTCCCTATTTCTGGATGAAAACATATCACATGATTATTCTGATTCCTCTTACATAATGAAAAGTCCCACTTTAATTCACCAGATCCTTAAAATGTGTAGTACCGCAGTCACAGCTTCCAACTTCACTCCTATTTACAGCCACTGTCCTTCCTCCAGCTGGGGTCTGTTGCAGAGAGAAGGGGCTGGGCTGGATGCTTTCTCTCTTGCCCACTCAGTAGCTGATGCTTCTGGCTTAGGGTAGGGTGGGGAGGACAGAAAGGGGTAGAGGAAATTTTTTTATTGGCAAGTGGTATCTTAGGAGAGCTGTGTTTCTGTTGTGGGTGTTTAGAACTGATTCTTTGTCTGCTGGGACCCTTTTGTAGGTTTTTCAGAGATATCCCCTCACCTGTCTCTGGGGACTTCGTACCTCCAGGTTTCTTGGTCTGGTTGCCACACTCTCTCCTTTCTCAGTCTTTAGAAAGCCCATTGGTTCATCTGTGCCCCTGTCTGCTAGGTTCCATTGCAGTGCAAGAGGTAGCTTTTACTGGGCAAGCACGAGATAGCCCCGTACATGTGCTCATGGTGTGGTCCATGTCTGGCCCATCGGAAGTAGGCACACGTCCTTTGCTCCCACAAACTTGGGGAGTGGAAGCTGATCCCAAAGGAGGTCATCCTATCAGCCTACCTCTAGTGCTTCCGGTTTCACAGGCAGGAGGTACCATGCTGCAGGAGCCTCAGGTTCTCCAGCAGTCTGGCAACACCCCTCAGAAGAGGCAGGACAGGAACTCTTCCCTTAGTCCGTTATGCCGCAACCAGGACTGCACACTGCTGGTTGCAAATGTTCCCTCTTTTAGCCACCAACAGCCTGACCTGTTCCTACCCTCACTGTGCATGAGGAGTTAAAGGTCAGTGAAAATTGTTTGGGGCTAGGTCCTTTGAAGAATTGCGTCTAGGTCAGGCTCTTCCCTCTGAAATCTGATATCTGGTCTATCTTAGTGGCTTAGTTGATGTGTGGGTTTTAACTTCTGTAATAGTTTATTTGGGAAACAATGCTTATCTTATCCCTCACTCTTGGAGATTCACAAGAAACACGACATAGAAAAGGCTCCCAGACTTGCTGGCTGCTTTGCCCTAACCTTGTAGCATCTCCTTTTGGGGTGCTCCCTGCCGTGCTCCTCACTTCTCTGCAAAACCGGGGCCTTTGAGCCTTTAGGATTCTCAGATGTTGTTGCCCCAGAAAAGACTTCCTTGCCTCCCACCCCCACCTAATAGATTTCCCTCTAATTTTCTGCCACTGCATTCTCTTTTATTTCCTTCACAGCGTGTATTACACCATCAAATTGTAGGTCCCATGAAGGAAACTGTATCTGTTTCATTCAGTAATACATACCTGACGGTGCTCACTCAATATGTGTTGAGTAAATGAATTAAAAGAGCAACCTTGTTTAAGCCGTCACCTCCCAACCCTATCTCTTCTTCCATGTCAACTTATAACACCTGGGGTCTTGGTCACGTGGGATGCTCGTGTGGCGTTCAGGAAATGCTGATAAAAGGCTTAACTTTTGGTACAGTTCACTGCTCACTGTGGTCTGCAGCCACCACCCTGCCCTGGCTCTCACTGCCACTCAACTCTCTTCTAGCAAGAACTCAGTCTGAGGCGAGCAGGGCAGGGCTGTTCCCCCCCCCCGTTTTACAGTAACCAGACCAAGGAGGAGAAGTAGGTGTGAGATCATCAAAGGGATTAATGGCAAACACGGCCCCAGCTCAGCACCCCCAGCTCATTCCTGGGGTGTCCTCTTCTACCTCCCCTGCTGTCCTTGTCACAGCTTTGCCGCGGGACTGTGGCCTCACTCCCCATTTCCAAAGTACCCAGAAGCAACAGTGGCCAGGCCGAGTTTCTAGACCGGCATCTAGAATATACGTGTATTGCGTGGTGCAGAGCGAGAGAATTTCTCTTGAAGACTTAGTCCTGTGAAAGCCATGCATTTACAGGCGCCACATCGCCTGCCTGTCCTTGACCCACTCGGTTGGAGGCGCAGGGAGGCGAGAAAGTCCTCCTTTCCAGGGAGAATGAGAAACTGCACCCTGAAGGACGGCGATGGCTTGAACTAGGCTTGGCGATCACCTTACTTTTCGTTCTTTCCCTGGCTGCTCAACAGGCTGCCCTAACCCTGGCCACGAGTCTGAGCCTCACAGTCTTCCTCTGACAAGTTTTACCCCGCGTAGGGCCCCTGGGGCAGTCCAGGCTCCCAGCTCTGACACCTTCAGTTCGGGAGGGGAAGGCTTATCTCACACATGCACATTCTTCTGGTCCATCCTGGTTATTACCACATTGAAACGGTAGCTGTTGGCATTTGTTGCTTCATTTCTGCCTGTTGATTGTACGGGGGCAGAGCACCAGTTTTGTGGATTGGTCACTACTGCGACGCCATCCGAAACTGCACTGCAGTGTGGCGGCATTCTGCTTTATGCTGTCTGGTGATTTTCATTATTTACACTAATAATAAGGCCTTACAGTTGAAATGCGCTTGAGATTTCACGGAGCACTTTCATTTTATTCACAGAATAATGTCCTCCGGTTCTTTTATAGGGAAATCCAAGCAGGCCACTTAATATATGGGGAAGTGGGAGGTAAAGTTTTTAAACTAGATGTTACTTTACAATAAATTTTGACATAAAATAACTTTTTATAGCAAATATTTCTTACTTTAGTAGTAAAAATTAAAAAGTGAATTTAGAATTTTTACAACTCACTGTTTTTTTAAATCTTCTTGTCAAAGTCCAACAAGTAGAGTAGTACAATAGAAGATGAATTCTGCCCAGGGTCACACAAAATATATTATAACTTCTTGGCTGGGAGCTACCGCTCTAGGGTTCAAACCAGAACATGATTTAACACTACATTGTAAAGAAACGGGTTATCTACCCCAGTGTTTGCCAAGAATAGAGGCCTCCATTTATTTATTCCTGTACATGTTCAGGTGAAATCCAAATGACATGAAATTAACCTTTTATTTTTTTAAGAGAGAAAAGAAGGGAGGGAGAAAGAGAGGGCAAGAAACATCAATCTGAGAGAGAAACACTTCTTAAACGTGCCCAGACAGCGGACTGAACTCGCCTCAGGAATTGAACCGGTGGCCTTTTGCTTTGTGGGACAGTGCCCGAACAACTGAGCCACACTGTTCTAACCATTTTAAAGTGAAAATATCACTGCAAAGTAAAACTTCACACCATTAAGCAGTCGACTACTCCCCATTCCCCACTCCCTATAGCCCCAAGCGACCATTCATCTGCTTTCTGTTTCTGTGGATGTAACTGTTCTGGATGTTTACATGAATGGAATCATTCCACATGGGTCCCATTGTGTCCGTCTTCTTTCACTGAGCATAATGTTTTCAAGGCTCGTCCGTACGGTAGCATGTATCAGTGCTTCACTCCTTTTCATGGCAGCATACCCAGCATTTTTAACCTCAGAGAGTGTCCGGGGCCGTGAGAACTCCAGCACTCACTCACACACATAGACCCGCCACATCCTTCCCTCTGTTGGCAATAGCTTCCTCTCACAGTAGCTGGGAGTTTGTCCATAATAATGTACAGACCCCGAAGGAGTATGTGCAGTTAGAGGTGCCATTTGTCAACTATTATTCCAGATTCAGAAGACTAGAGGCTGTTCTATGCAAGGATATAGGTAACTCTGTTAAAAAAAAGTTACCTCTTAGGCTGTCGTTGTATACAAAGATATGTTCACTAAATTATGTAAAGAAAATAATGAATTAACGCAGATATTCTCAAGACCCTCGCATCATGGAAGTTTGTGCTTTCCTGACTTTTACTGGCAGTGCTGGGAGCACCTGTGGGTTTTGAGTCTCCTGCCATTGGTCTGCACTCAGAGGCTGGGACCTGCTGGTATAAGATCTTTCCCCTAGCCTTTGTTGGTGTCGAGGTATAAAGAAAAATGCATGAGGCCTAGTGGGGTAGTGGTCAGAGTCCAGGACTTAGACTCTGAAGAAAGGAGAATGAGCTTCAGAGGTGGACAGAGCTGAGTTCAAATCCCTCCTCCACCATTTGTTAGCCATTTGTCCTCTGGCTCACGACTTTTAAGTGGCCTCCTGGGTAAAGTGGGAAGAGATATTAATCTACTTATGGAAGGCTGAAAAATGGCTCCAAAGATAGCCATCTCCTAATCCCTGGATCCTGTAAATGTTACTTTATTTGAAAACAAGAGTCTTTGAGGATGTGATTAAGGATCTTGAGATGAGCAGACTATCCTGGATTACCCAGATGGGCCCTAAATGTCATCACCAGTGTCCTAATGAAAAGGAGGCAGGGAGGACCACACAGACACAGAGAGGAGCTGGTGATGGGATGATGGAGGTGGAGACTGAAGCGATGTGGCCACCAGCCAAGGAGTGCTGGTGCCAGAACGACGAGCGCTTCTTCGCTGCAAGAAGCAAAGACAGATCGCCCCTAGAACCTCCAGGGAGTGCGGCCCGGCCAGCACTTTGAGTCCAGCCCAGGAATACCAGTTTTAGCCTTTGGGCTTCAGAGTTGTGAAGGAGTAAAGTTCTATAGTTTTAGATGACCAAGTTTGTTGTAATGCGTTACAACAGGAAACATACTTTTTTTATAGGGTAATTTATAACTGACTGTTACACTCAGTTTTTCTTCCTGCTCGCCTTGCATGAAAGGTGGTCTCTCTCAAACGTTGAGTCCAGTGGTGAAGAGCTGTAGCTTCAGGGCAAGGTTTTTCAGCCTTGGCATTGTGGGCGTTCTGGGCCAGATAACTGTTGTGCGTGGTTCTCTGCGTTGCTGCACATTTGCCACATTCTTACCCACCAGACATGCCGGTGTATCTTCCCTTCAGTTGTGACAAAAATAAAAACCCTCCAGACATTGCTGCCAAGTATCACCTGGGGAAGAAAGTCACTCTCTGTTGAGAAGCACTAACCCAGGGCATGACTCCTGAGTTTGATCCTGTCTCCATCACTAAGTAGCTGTGTGATCCTGAGCAGGTTAGACAACCTCTCTGAATCTCAGTTTCACTCTGTATGAAATCGTAGCAGTACTGCATCACACAGTGAGGCTATTTAAATGATCTAATGTGTGTAAAGGCCTCAGAACAGTGGCTGGTACCTAGTTAGGTGTTTAATAAATGAAAACTTATTAACCTATGTTCTGCCGTGCTAGTTTATCACACTGTTTTCCATAGTTGCCTTTATAGAAGTAATTGACATTTAAAACCTTTCCCAAATAGTAATTCCTATTATAAAGATCAGTGTTTGAAATTAAACATCCTTCTTTCATTTCCCTCCCCTCCCACCCACTTGCTCCCCGCCTCCCCACCCCCCACCCCCACCCCTGCTGTGCCTAAGAGTTGAGGAATCATGGCCCGATTTGAATGCTTGGACCGCCTGTCAGCCATGCTAACTCTCTGAACTCTTCATATCGTTTCCTGGGTAAGCTGTAACAGCAAGAATACCCCCCTCCATCTGCCAGTGATATTTCTATTATTCCATAATTACAGCTTTCTCCTCTGTGATGTTGCTCTGTTGAATTCACTTATGGATGTGTCAATGTCTCTATTCAAATGTGTGAAATATTTAGCAGCCTTTAGAGTTTTGGTGAAATGTTAGAAAGTGTTTTGAATAGATTCATCATCTACTTTTCTGAGGGGGAGGAATGAGCTCCAACAGTGATTTAGGCCATTGTGTCTCCAAGCAGTAGGGACACAGCGGTGGAAAACTGTTCTCGGTGAGCCTGCCTTCTAGCTCAGAATGATAATAATAATAATAATAATAATAATAATAATGTGCACAGTGAACAAGTAAGTAGTATAGTGTATTAGACGGTGGTGAGACTGGGCAAGCAAGGCGTCTATGGTCCGGGGGATTGGGAGTGCTGAGGTGGCGCTGGGGACAGGATGCTATCTTGAATGAGAGTGTGAGCAGTTTGAACGTTTTCCCTGGTGATAAATGGGAGTGTCTGATGTGGATTGAAACCAGTGTTTGCTAATGCACTTCTGCTTATGATGGACAGTTGGAGCACCTTGAGCCTTTCCAAGGTGCTAACCCTCTGCTCCTTCTCTACCACACTGCCTGGGAGTGCCTTTCAAAGTTAAGCCATGTGGCTTTGGTTTCTTCCAGCTGGAATTCTTGATAGAAATGGTTCAGGGATAATTATTGGCAATGCAGTCCCAGGGAAGGAGTATACCTAGCAGATCAGAGCACTGTTTTTTATGGCAAATTTTTCATTCTGGCTCCCCACATATAAAGTGAAGGACTTTGGGCATGCCACTTAACCTCTCCACACCCTAGTCTCCTATGACCTTTGTCAGGATTAAATGAAATAAAGCAGTGAAAGCACTTAGACCTGTGTCGAAAGCATAATAAAGTCTCAGAAGATACTGGTAGTTGTAGTTTTACAGTTAGCAAAATAGACTCTTTCTAAGGTAGCATGTATATATTCATGTTGATTGTAAAGCATACCTGTAATTATCAGCTTCAAATATATGCAAACATTTCTCTGATAAATCCTGCCTGCAAAAGGGGGTTCTTAGTAGTGAGCCTATGAACTGGTGTCTCGTGGGCTTTGGCCTCAGACACACTTTGAGTACTCTGTGCAAACTTTTGCAAAGGGAGATTGAAATGAGGAATAGAGGCAGTGAATGAATACTTTTCGTAATAAAAGTCCAGCTACTAAAAATGTGATTAATTGCCCTAACTGGCATGGCTCATTTGGTTGGCTCATCTTGCAAAGCAAAAGGCCACTGGTTTGATTCCCAGTCAGGGCACATGCCTAGGTTGCAAGTTTGATCCCCGATTAGGGTGCATACAAGAGGCAACTGATCGATGTTTCTCTCTCACAGTGATGTTTCTCCCCCTCTCTTCCTTCCTCCCTCCCTCTCCTCTCTCTAAAAATAAATAAATAAAATCTTTAAAAGCATGATGAATTATTCATCATGATGGTTCCACCAATTGACTTTTTGTAGGTAATTGTATGGCTACTCATGTTGCCGATAGACATTTGCTAAACGATTCTGGAATAGCAGGAGTTGCCCACTTTTGCTGAATGACTTCAGAAGTTCCTCGAGGAGGCGAAGGCTTTGCTGGGGAGTGGCCCGGGTCAGGACCGGAGCAGACCTGGGGTATACCTGAGACGCGTTGCTGCACTGCAGAAAATGTTTGGGAACTGGTGTAGGTGTACAATGTGTACTGAGTGCCACTGAATTGATCATTTTAAAATGGTTAGTTTTACATTATGTGAATTTCACCTTAATAAGTTTTTGAGAAAATAAAATTCTGACAGTGTCAGGACAAAAGCCCAGATATACTATCTCCTTGTCTACGCTTCAAAAGAGTCATTAAAGAATATGATACTCTTACACTTTGTTTATATGCAATAACTTTTAGCTTTTACAAATGTATGAAAATTTTAATATTGCGGTAGATCCAACACTTTGTATTTACTCATACATAAAATTCAGTCCTTCCAGCTTTAAATTTTTATGCTGCTATATTGGTTACATAATAGAGGCCAAAGTTACCTCCCCACAGTGTCTATCACACTAGGTGCCCAATAAGACGACCTATCAGTCTAGTAAAGAAGCTCCTTTTATTTTAGATTCTGAGTGATTTGTACTTCTCTGTCTACCCTGCTGACCTTTAAAAAAATCCGTAAGAAGTCATTTGAAACATACTCACGTTAGAAAAGCGGACCAAAAATCCATGTAATGTAAAGTCTTAGAGTTTCAGGCGGCATTACGAAGGCCTTGCTCGGCCAGTGTGATTGAATGGTTGAAATGCACATGCACTTCAGAGGAGAAATAAGTTCCACTGTTACTGTGTGCTGCTTTGGGGCCAGCTTTCCTGCGGAGTCCGCTCTTGCTTGTGGCGCTGGTCCCAGTTTTCAGATCGGCAGCATGGCGCTCCGAAAGCATGCTTACAGCTGGACCTCGGCTTAATGATGTCGCAGCGTTTACCAAGCAGTATGCCAATTCAGAATACATCCAAGTGTATTTTAGTAATATGGACACTTTCTATCTTTTAACTCTCCCCTCATACAAAAAAAAAAAGAAAAAAGAAAAATTGGCCTGTATAAGTTTTCAAGTAATACAAGTTTTCCCCCCAAAATGTGAAAAACATTGAAAACTGTAAGGAATATATATATAGTCTTATCAGTAGAGATACCCACCTTTGACATTCATGATTGATTTTCCTGATCCTGTGTAACTGCTGTCACACTGTCTATATATTTGTATATTGTCCTTTCATCTAAACGTTATAATCACATGTGTGTTTCCTAGAGCTGGAACATTTAAATAGGGAAACTGGACTGACTGCTGGGCAGTGGGAATCTGGCCAGAGTCCTGAGGCTGAATCTCAGGACGACCTTGGCATGGCCTTCCACAGTCCTCAATCACTGACCCGAGTGTCCTCAGAGAGCCTGGAAAACAAAGCTGGGATCGTCCCACGTGACCTCCAGTAGGCTCAGGGTCACCTGGACAAAGCACTGCTTTCCTCTGAGCGACAGGTGGCCTCTGAAAGCTGTCCATCCCCGCAGACCCCAGTGTAGACTTCGCTTGGGCATCTTTGATCAGCTGTCTGACCCACGGGATGTCACCAGGATATCCTCAGTCCTGCACTGCGCGAAGAATAGCATGCAGAAGGAAGTGGGACAACCTGTCTTACTCCCAAGGCCACAGCCCAGGATGTTTTTAGGCCCTTTGGCTACGGCATGCAACATTTTACATAAATATTCCCTGAGACCTGTTTTACAGGTCAGTCTGTCTCTCTCTGTGGTATAATATTAGCTCTAAAAACCTATAGCTGATCCAAAGCCAAAAAGGGAGAGCTCGAATCAGAAATTTAATGTGAAGAATTTCTGAATGGCTCATATTTTCATTTTGTCAGCCTGACACATTTGAGGAAAAAATAGATTTCTAAAAACGTGAGTGGCTGCGAGGCAGTCTGCGTACTCATCCTTAGTTTACAATTTCGTTTACAAGGTCGTCTGTGAATTAAGAGCTGACCAGCAAGCAAGGAAGTTTGGAGAAGAGTGATTTTTAACATTTTTTTGTTCCAGTCATCCTTGCATTCCAATTGATTAAAACTAAAACTAGAAAAGAATTTTCTGTTATCTTTGACTTTGTTACAAGTTTGAGAATTCTGATCATGTGTACCTATTCTCCTGCCACACGTTTCTCTATAAATTCTTCTTTGCATCAAATTTCTTGTGTTTTTTTCCTATGTTTCCATTTTCTATAATTTCGGGTTAAAGTATATGTATATCTCAATCTATTCCTGTAGAACAGCAGTTTCTGATAGAAATAGGATGAGAGCCACATAAGTAACTTTATACTGTATCGTGGCCACGTTTAAAAAGTAAAAAGAAACAGGTAAGACTAATATTAGTGATATAATTTATTTAACCTACCTAATTGGCT
>VMDR010022121.1:0-16406 GCA_007922815.1 Macrotus californicus
GCAGATAAAGTGCTTCCCAGATAAGGTCAAGTTCAAGGAGTTCATCATCACCAAGCCCTTATTATATGAAATGTTAAAGGGACTTGTCTAAGAAAAAGAAGATCAAAAATAGGAACAGTAAAATGACAACAAACTCACAGCTATTAACAACTGAACCTAAAACAGAAACAAAAACAAACTAAGCAAACAACTAGAACAGAAACAGAATCACAGAAATGGAGATCACACAGAGGTTTATCAGTGGGGGAGTGGGTGGTGAGAGAGGGAGAAAAGGTACAGGGAATAAGAAACATAAATGGTAGGTAGAAGATAGACAGGGGGAGGTTAAGAATAGTATAGGAAATGTAGAAGCCAAAGAACTCATATATATGACCCATGGATATGTCCTAAGGAGGGGGAGTGTGGGGGGAAGGGGTGTGCAGGGTGGGGGGTGGGGAGGAGATGGGACAACTGTAATAGCATAATCAATAAAATATATTAAAAAAAATAATATCTCTCACCAATTGTCACTGATCAGGAAAACTTAGTTCAGGTATGATTTAAAAAATTAGGCAAAGGTTTTGAATACACATTCTCCAAAGAAGATATATAAATGGTAAATAAGCACATGAAATGATATTCAACATCATTAACCATTAGGTAAATGCAAGCCAAAACTATAGTGAGGTATTACTCCATACCCACTAGGTTGGCTATAATCAAAAAGACAAATAATAGCATGTTAGTGAGGTTGTGGAGATATTGAAACCTTTATCTATTACTGGGGGGGTGCAAAATGAAAAACAATTTGACAGTTCCTTAAAATGTTAAACATAGAATTACCATCTGACCCAGCAATTTCACTCCTAGAGTAATGAAAACACATGTCTCATAAAAACTTGTAAATGAACGTTCATAACAACATTATTCACAATAGCCCCAAAGATGGATATTCCGGATACCCATCCATGGATGAATGGATAAATATATTTGGTATATCCATACAATGGGACACTATTTGATAAATATAATGTGGTATATCCATAAATGGGGCATTATTTGATAATTAAAATGCATATACTGATATATGCTACAAAATAGGTGAACCTTGAAGATATTGCAACATTAAATGAAAAAAAAGCTAGATCACATATTGCATTTCACTTTTACAAAATACAGACAAAAAGTAGACTAATAGTTGCCTAGGGCTGGGGAGGGAGAGGAAAATGAGTAAGTCCTTAATGAATATGGGATTTCTTTTGGGGATGATGAAAATGTTGTAAACTTAGATTGTGGTGATGGGTGTACAGCTATGTGAGTACACAAAAACCATTAAGTTTTATACTTTAAATGGGCGAACTTCACAGTATGTAATTATGTAATAACATAGATGTTTAAAACACCCAAAAGAATGGGACTAGCAGGTATCAGTGTGCAGATAGCCTGGTGGCTGTACCATGTCTCAGATCGTGAAGGAGCAATCGTTTCCTTTATTTGCTTTTTGCAGATCTTTTTAGAACCTGTTAGAGCTCATTCTCCCTTTGATAAATTTGAGAGCATTCTTTCCTCATATATGGTGCATAAAAAGCAAACAGGAATTAGGTAGCATTATTCTGTGATTACCACTGCATATTTTCTTAAGAGAGAACATAGGCAAATGGAACTTCACACTGTACAGTGGGAAGAACAAACGGCCCTCCCCTCAATCTAGACGGGCTCCACCTACATCCTCAACAGTCCAACAGATGATCTGGGACCCAGAGCATAATCTCTACTTAGAACTGGAGGCCAGGTGGACAGAGTCACCTCTCTTCTGCTGCTATCCTTCCTGCATACCACTCTGCTTGGTCGAACCACGAGCCCTGCACAGTTTCTCTCTCTCTCCCAGCTCTTCCCATCCTGAAGGTCCTCTCTCCTGGCCATTCCTATCCTGACTGTTGGAATACAGTTCTACATCTTCATCCTCTTCCTGGAATGTTGTCTTTACGCTCCTTGCCTTCAGTGAACACTGACCTTGAGTGAAGGTGGGCACTTTCCCACACTATCTCAGATCAGGTGCTGGTTCTCTATCACGCAGCAGTGAAGTTCGCGGTACCCAGCCCTTATCCTGTCTCCATCTTGTGCTCTGACAACATCCTGGGCTGTGCCTCTTTCATGAAGTACTTTGACATCTAGCTCATGGTCTTCTTTTCCACCTCAACCCTGGAATCATCTCACAAGATCTCATTGCTTCTTCATCACAGCCCTGCTTCCTGGGGCACATCTTCGTGAGACTGAAGGACTGTGATATGCCTGAAATTTCTAAACAAGACAAGGTCTCTCCTCTGCTGGTGCCCTTGTACACATTTCCTACTCTGCCTACAATCCCACTCCTCCTCACAAAGTCCTGCTTCTCTTCAGGGATCACTCAAACCTCACCTCCTCCAAGAAGCCTTCTGTTTCTGTCTTCCAGCCGTGTGTGGACAGGCCTTCACAACAGTAATGACTGATTCATCCTACAGTACATTCTTCTTGCTATTTAATCATCTTGCATAAACTAATCGAGTATCGAAGTTGTGCCAGGCAGTGTAGAACTTCAGTGATTTGACCGTATACTTGAATGAGTGTTTAAAGAAGTCCATTTTTATCATTGGCAACCATTGCCATTACTTGCAGACATTCAATTTCCCATGCCCTTGCTAAACTGTTTCTGGGAAATAGAAGTTTGTTTCTAAATAATTACAACCAAATGGTGCCTCTCCTTTGGATTTCATATCAAGCTCATGGCTCTCCATTTCAACTACCCTGTATGGTAGACTCTGCTATATGATTCAGTTATAGATCTAGAATACTCAAATATGCTCAACCTCAGCTAAGGCATTGGATTTTGGAGAGGTACATTTATCAACAAGTTGCCAGATAGGCCAATAAATCAGTGTTTCTAATAATTCAGTTTTATATTAAAATCAGAATTGCCTTGGTGGGGCAATTCTGATTTTAAAACACAGATGAACAGGCTGCCCTGAAAGTTCTGACAACGTAGATGTCCACTGGGCCCAGGAACCTGCATGCTCATAAACAGTGGGTACTGATAGGCTGTATTCAGAGATGCACAGATCTAGATCCTCTAGGTCCCACTCCCATGCTCACACACACCATCGGTGAGAAGAAACCCTTCTTGAGTGACTTCCTAATAGCAGACTCTCAGCTTTAGGGCAGCAGGGTTCCAAGCACAGCTTACTCAAGAGCATTTTTAAAAAACACTTTGCAAAGCCCTGACTGAAGATATTTGCTGTTACCAAACAATCTTCGTACACAGACTCCAAACTAAACATAATTCAAAAAAGCATTTTCTACATATAAATTGATAAGCTTTCTTTTGCCATTAAAATAAAAATTTTACCCACTGTAAGTATGTATGCATATATTTACACCCCAGAACTATGTTTTCATTATTTGTTTTTTGTTTTTTCTTAATTTTTTTCCCCTTACCTACCAGGAAACAAAGTCAACTCTTTGGTGTTCAATTGAAGAAACATAAACACCAAATTATGTATTCTTAGGCCTCCTGGAGCAGATAAGCAGAAACGTAATAATAATAGTTAACCTTTATTGAGCACTTTCTATAGGCTAAGTACCCAATATATCTTTATTTCATTCAATCCTCTAAGAACCCTATGCATATTTATACACATGAATGATGTATGTTCTTATTTACATACGAGGAAGCTGAAGGATACTGTTTTTCTGAGCAAGAGTAAGGTGCACAGTGGTGTGAAGACCCTGGGTACCTGGAGGAGAAGGGAGAGACTGAGTGGAAAAGGGGACGTGAAACAATGGATTCTAAATGGAATTTTGCTAAAAATGATTTTTCTTCTCAATTTTGGCTTTGAGTAATACTAAGACAATTTATCCAAACATGTGAGCAGATCACACTCAGATCGCTGATACGACTGTACTGAAATGGGTGCAGATGTTGCATCTTTTGTGCCTCAAAATTTAAAAGTTATGGATAAAGGTTTTATGGCCTCAAAACCACAGAGCCCCTCTCCTGACCACTTCCTGCATCAGAAAGTCACATCTGTGAAGCAGGCAGAACTTTGAAATGGTGTCTTAACGCAACTCTGGTGACATGGTTGTACATGTTAGTTTAGTGCAGGGGGATGACACTACTCAAAACTGTCACTGATGCTACAGTGTATTCCATAGAGAACCTACAGAACTATGAACATCTATAAACCCAGGAAGTAATGCCGGTTTAGACAAATTTTTATTTTAGATGTTTAACTTAAATCTAACTTCTGGTGATTTTATAGACTCTGGTAGGCTGATGACTGAATCGACAAGTTATTTGTGCTTTACAGAGGGATTATACTTTTGCAAGTAGTTCTCTCCTGAGGGCTGTAGAGGCTGTCAGCAGTAGAGATATCAGAATATGTTTTCTTTCTTTTGCAACAGCATTTTATTCTAAAATCAAAGCCACAGCTTTCATAGCTAATGGATTCTGTTGGTACGCATTCATCAGCTGTGGAGAAAATCATTGCTTGAACCCGGTTTCTTCAAAGAGGAATGACTAAAGCAAGCAAGATGGCATTCTTGTCAAAGCCACCCCGCACTCCAGTCGACACATTGTATTCTAGTGCTGACAGCTGAAGGCCAGAGTTTTGACTAATCCATTTTCCTCTCATTATAAACACTCTCTCTCCCCTGAAGGTTCCAGCAATCCGTCTAGCAAGTGTTGGACCTTGACAAAACAATGCTTATCCTTTGGTGGCCCCTGTATGCACAAGAGAGAAAGAGCTGGTTTTGTTTTCCAGATCTCCTTAGGCATTGATGAAAGGGGCTCATTTGTGAATGCATGCAGTTCAGCAGAGCTCAAGGCTGTATTTTGCCTTTCTCTTTCATGGACAGGCAGTGAGGCAAAGGAAGCAGTGTGTAGTTAATCCAAATCAGGACACACACTTCCTCATTTCAAGGTGCTCAGTGAGCCAGCAGGAAGCTTACTCTTTAGGCTGCTGTTGTTAATAGTCAAGTCTATTTCTGAGACTCTGAGGTTTTGCAATAGTCTAAACATCCCAAGACATGCCGTGACCAGTTTGATATCTGCCACCAAATACAGTTGGGAGGAAGGGAAAGTGGGTGAGGGTGCCCACTAAGAATTGGCTCTGTGTTGTACAACATAGTGCTCAGTATTGTGTTATACTGTGTTATACACCATGTTATATATTTGAAAGTCGCTAAGAGGGTAGACCTTGCAAGTTCTCATCACGAGGAAAAAGATTGAAACTATGTGAGTTGATGGATGTTAACTAAACTTACTATTGTAATCATTTCCTACTAAAGACATATATAAATCATTATGTTGCACATCTTAAACTTACACAGTTATATGTCAATTATATCTCAATAAAATTGGAAAAAATAAATTCTCTTCTTGTTAATTTTAAAAAATTGGCTTCGTGCAACAGGGAAGTGATAAGTTCTATATTTATTTCCCAATCCTGATTAAGATATGTAATCGAACATGGTCTGGTGGAAATTACTGATGTCCCTGAGTCTAGGACTTGGGTACTGTCACTTAGAAGTCCACTTGAGGCCAATCCTGCACAACTCAAAGTAAAGTACTGCCTGCACCATGTGAACCTGGGGAGGTAAACAGGAGACTGTATTCAGTATAAACTGTTCACCTGAGGCCCGTGCAACACCTGCATATACTGTGAGTTACTGACCCGATTTATCCTAATAGGATAGTTTTCACGCTTCATTGTGCATCAGCATCTGCTGGAGGGCTTGGTAAACAGCTTGCTGGATTTCTGATTTCTAATCATGAGTTTCTGACTCAGTACGTCTGCTTTGCGACCCTAGCTTCCAGGGGATGCTGTTGCTGCTGGTCCAGGGACCAAGTTTGAGAATCACATGCTGAGACTTTCCTTGCCCTACTTGAAAAAATGAGGATTTCTGTAAAGGCCTATATCATGTAAGTTGTTTGAATGTTTATTCATGAAAAGGAAAGAGAGAAACAGTTATTCAAAAACTCTTGTGTGCTAGATGCTTTCATACATTACCTTATTTAATGCTCACAACAACCTGAACATAGAGGTATTATTATCTCCACTTCCAAGTTAGGAGAATAGAGGCATGCAGACGTCAGTTCACTTGTTTAAGTCCATGAAAGGAGGAAGTGCTCAGGCTAAGATTCAGGCTGGGTCAGTCTGGCTCCAGATGTTCCATGACATCCAGGTCTCTCCTTCCACCAGGAGGGATCATATAAAGCTCCCAGAGAAGAAAAGTCAAGGCTAAGACTAAGTCAAGGCCTGCATCTGAATTGACCGTGTGGACCACTGATTCATTTGTTTAGGCAGAGTCTGTCCAAATTTCTGATGCTGCAGCCCAGCCATCCTGAATTGCTTTGTTTCTGCCTTTAATGTTGGTAACCGTATCTGAATTCTGACTGCTTTGCCACTGGACCGTGTCACTGATCTGGTCTCACTCAGGCATCACCCCTGGCCTTCGAATAACTGACATCCCAAAAAGGCTCCTGGTGAATACTCTCAGGAATATAACTGTCAATGGGCTACCTGCCCATGACGATGCCACTGAGAGCTGGGGTGAAGCCTCAAGCCCCATCCTACCCTCCCTGTCTTGACTGCTTCCAAAGACAAGAATGGTGATTTGCTCACTGCAAAAATGGTGTGGATCGCAGCATTCCAGATCAGCCATGCTGTAGTTTGGCTAATTCACTCTGTGCAAAGACAGAAATACATGTTCTGTTCAAAGCCTGGCACACTGTGGTTGCATAACTGTAGGTGACCGACCGTCATAGGAGAAAGAAGGCAGCAGAGTTGGATCTGAGAACCAAATTTAAATTCTCACGACCATCTATTAATATTTATTGAATGTCTAGAGGAGGCAGGCTCCTTTGCATGACTCTTCACAGATTATCCAGGTTTTTTTCCCTCATAAATTCTCATTAAGATATTTTGTGTCTTAGTGTCCAATAAAAATATAGGGAGCTGGCATTCTTTATTCCTCAGGGTGAGTTTCAGTTCCATATTTTATAATGTAATATAATGTCATAAAACAGAATAAATGTACCTCAGATGAAAATTTGTCTATTAAAACTAAAAAGATTCATATCCTCCCCTCCATCCTGCCAACTTTTTTACTTCTAGCAGGATAAACAAGGCTCTTTTTAAAGCAAGAGAAAAAGCAAGCTCTCCTTCGGCCCCCACTATATCCACCCAGCCCCAACATGACAGTCTCATTGGTCCAGACTAACGTCATTAGAACAAAGGAGAGAGAGCCCTAAAAGTTTTCTTGTGAAATATTGGCATGATTTTATCGTCCTTCTCCAGCTGCCCTTTAATGATCTGGCAGACCCAGGGCATGTAATCAGGTAGTCCAGTTAATAGCACTTGGCATATTTTAGGTAAATGTCAAACCAAGTTAGTTTGTGGAGTTCTGCTTTTTCTCTATTAAGGGAAGGCCTATGGGAAATAACCAATGTTCTTTCTTCAAAAAATATGGAACTGTGGGCCCTGATTTTTCCAGCGACTGCCAATTCAATCACTATTGAAATATGTCCTCACGGCCCCAGTACCTCTGGAACCTCAGCTGCTTCCACAATGAAAAGAGAGTAAAACATTCTTCTTGCTAGAAGGAAATGGAAACTGAGAGGAAGGAACTCGGAAGAAGAATGATGTTCTTGAGTGAAAGAATCAGGAGGATTCTCTCTCTGCAAGTAGAAAGTGCCATCTAGGCTAGGGTTAATTTTCATAGTTGTGAGTCATTCATTAGCTATATGATTGGATGGCTATATTTATACCTCTGTTTATAAACATTGTTTCTGCATCCATTTGGTACATTCTTTCTCCAGCCTCCTCGACCATCTGAACCCAGGACTTCTGCCACACCTGCCTGGCAGGATTAACCTCACAAGGCTGTTGGTGTGCTATTACGCCCAGGCTGCCAAGCACATAGGGAAATAATAACCCAGAATCAAGGGCTGATGCCACTACAAATTTCTAGTCTCCAATTTCAATGGGATCACTCTTTTATTTGTCCTTCATCAGCTTCTTTTTCTATTCGCCTCAGTAGCCATTCTAAAACTTTACTGTTCTCCTCCAGCCTCTTTGCCAAAATCCTGTTCCTTTTTGCTTAACAGGCACCATGCTTTATATAGAGCAGAGAGCAAGAGCAATTCTGCAATGGGCAATCTTGCAGCTTTATGACTGACCCAGGTGATGGCTAAGAATGGCTCAGCTCCACGACTCTCCTCACTATATCTTTGATTGTCCTTCCATATCATGTGCATCCCATGGGGCACCTGATCTTGGCTTAGTCAAGTGGTCTTGGCTCTGTCTCTAACTTGAACTTGAAGACTACTCTTGATTTCCTTAACTTTGGAACTCGGAACTTCTCAGGATTCAGCCCACATGCACTCCTTGGATCTTGTTCCTGGAAATCTCACTTTTGCTCTGTGATCAGCACCCAAACTTCAGCACCAGCTCTCACTGCACCCACCCTGGCCTCCTACAAGGAAAGGTTTAGATGAAAATGTCCTTAGACCATAGCCTTCCTTATAGAAATCTTTCTTGTTTCTCTAAGCTCTCACACAAAAAGGAAACAAAACAAAGGAGTCGCTGTGGCTCAGAGCTCCACCATCTTTAGGTACCATTCCCTCTCTCATTCAGGATCTGTGATGGATCAATTATGCATCTCTTGTCCTTGGTACTGATTCCCTCCCCCATGGTTTATGAACATACACACATACACTTCCTTCCCTGAATTCTGCATTCTCCTCCAGCCACTCTTTCCATTTACAGCCAGTTTTTCAAAAGAGTCATTTATCCTTGCTGTCTCTGTGTCTTTATTCCTCTCTTCAGCCTCACTGTGGTCAGGCTCCTGCCCCCAGCACTCCACTAAGTTGACGGGGCCTAGGTCACTACTGACCTCCACACTGCCAAATTCAATAAACACAATACCTGATCTAGCATCATCATTTGACCTGCTCATTAGTTTTCTTCCTGAAACTGTTTGCTCCTTTGTATTTTGTGACACTCTCCTTCATCTCCCTCCATCTTTGGAACTCCTCTGCCCCTTTCCTCCGCCCCGTACACATGGCACTGGCTGTGGCTCTGTTCGTCCCACCCTACCTGCTGTCCTGAGACAATGTCATGAAATCCCAAGCACCCAACACTTCCACAGCTCCAGAAGCTCTTGACATTCAACATGTCCAAAACCCAAATAATTTTTTCCTCCTCCTGCTTTTCCTGTACTGATTTAATAGGACTTGAAATCTGTGCTCATCTAGACTCCTCCCTCTTTTATTCCCTGCAATTTCCCCAAGCTGTGATGATTTCACCTTTCATGACTGCTTGAAGCTGCCTTACCTCTTCATCCCTAACTGTTCTTACCCTCTATTTCCCAATCTACTGCAGTGACTTTATAATTTAGCTATAGATGGGCCAAATGTGATAGCCAGATAAGTGACATAACTCCTTTACTCTGCTTCCCGTTAAGTCAGTGGTTTTAAACTTTGGCCAAACATTGGAATCAAACAATTGAAATAAAAAATACTGATGTTGGGTCATCTCCCCAAAAATTCTGTTGTAATTAGTCTGGGGAAAACTTAGCCAATGGAATTTCAAAAACTTCCCGGGTGAAATTTAAATGTTCAATCAAGACCCAGAGTCATGACTCTTATTCATTTTCCATATGACTGTGCTTTCTATAAAGGATACAAAAACCCCAGCCTGTATGCATGTCAGATACTAGTGTAAGATACCCCACGAAAGTCAGGGTGGAGGATAATGGGGTGGGTTGGAGGGACGGAATGGGAGCAAGCACTAGAGAAAGGGAGAAAGCAGCAATGACAGGAAGTGAGGGGGAGCCACTGATGCCAGCAACTGACACCTCTTCCTAGAAGGCTGCTACCTGCTTTCCAGATGCTTCAGGGAGTGCCCGTGAGGGAAAAACCCTGCAGTGCCTCCACAACATGATGGACTGGGCCTTTTCCTGGTACTTACAGGGAACTTATGCTGTCTACTTCTGGGCTGAGACCATTGTGAGAAGATCCAGAATTTTCTGACAGTCAGCTGGAAGGTGGCATCCTGTGCACACAGCTGCTGAAGGCTACAAGAGACATTTTCCTCAGATGGATGGGACTCCGGGATAGGCTTCCTCAGCCAGCCTCTGCAGACTGAAGGTGCTGCCCACCCACACCCCTCCTTGGCTTTACACCACAGACACACGGCTGCTGTAGTAAGGGAGGAGCCAGGCAAGGTGGAGGAACAGTTTTCCTTCTCCCTCAGCTCTCAAGAATGGAAGCTTCCTCCTGGCTCAAGAAAGCCAGAATGTTTGCTTGCTTTATAAAACAAGCAGCCACCTGTGCTTGTAAGCACATTAAGTACAAAATGACAATGAAGACCTCTAACTCACACCGACTTGGCATTAGAGGTTGAATTGGTGCCCCCTAAAATAAGACATATAAAAGTCCTAACCCCCATTACCCGAGAATGTGACATAATTTGGGAAAAGGGTCTTTATGCAGGTAATCAAGTTGAAATGGGCATTAGGGTGGGCTGTAATCTGATATGACTGGTGTCCTTATAAAAAAACAAGCAAATTTGGACCCAGAGGTCCACACAGAGAGGAAATACTATGAAGATACACAGGGAGAAGGCCACGTGTAGATGAAGAATTAATGATACATCTATAAGCCAAAGAACGGCAAAACTTGCTGGAAAACCATCAGAGGCTAGAAAGAGGCAGGGGAGGATTCTTTGGTTTCAAAAGGAGCATGTCTCTACTGCTGACACCTTGATTTTGGATTTCTAGCTTCCAGGACCACACAAAAATACGTTTGTTGTTTCAGGTCACACAGTTGGTGGTACTTTGTTATGCAGCCTTAGGAAACAAATATACCACGTAATACTATCCATCACCAGAGATGTGGGCTCTCTGAGATCTATTCTAGCTCAGGAACCATCTGGAGCTAGGTGTTTTGTTCTGTCATCCGACCTTCTCCTGACCTCTTTCCTCCACAGGATGTTCTCTGCAGACATGAATTACCTTCCCACCCCATGTGTGGTCTCTTCAGCACTTTGGCAGAATTCTGTGGAGTACAGACAGGTTCAGAGATTTACTCATTACTCTCTGCAGACAGGACTGTTGCCTTATAAATGATCCTAGCTACCCATTTAATGCCTGGCTACTATGCACTAGATCTCCCATATATTATCACTTTCATTTCTATATTAGGCCATAGGTAGACTCATCTTCATTTTAAAATACAGATTGAGGTTCAGAAGCATTAATTTTGCCATGGTAGCCAGCTACTATGGGGCTGGGCAGGCCTTGGAGTCTAGTCCAAGACAACCTGGAAGCTAAGAGCTTGCCCGCCTCACTGGCATGCTGCCTCCTGGGCCTGATAATTTCTCCAGGCCTGCGATGGTGCAGACCTTGCTTCAGATTTTAGCAGCAGGGGTCTGTGGACATCTCTCTGCTGAATAATCAGTGACCCTGGGCTTTTAGGTACAGGCTCTCTGGTTTAGCTAGGGCCTTCTGCTCTAGCTGGATCTTTCTTACAGTTGTTCCACTTGATAAATGGACCATGATCCCACACTAGGCCCAAGGGACCCAAACTCTCTCCATTGTACCTGGTTTTTAATTGAATATGTTTACTAAGTATTGAGGTTTAAGAATTCTCTACATAATCTAGATATAAGTCCTTTGCCAGAGTTGATGATTTGCAAATATTTTCTTCCCAAGAGAAAGAGTCTGCTGTCCTACAGGGGCTTATAATCTCTCAGGAGAAGACGAAAGGCCATTCTGACTCCAGCCCCACTCCTTCTATCCCTACGCCTGGGGCCAGGATGCCCTTTCCCAAGCGTTCATGGCATGGCCAGACTGAAGCCATCGTTCCTCTTTTTATTTTCAAAACTTACACATCCTAAGGATACAAAAACTTGTAAGAGATAACCACTGTTTACCGGAAAAAAAATCCCCCCCAAAATTTTTTAATTTAATTTCTTTTTAAAACATTTTTAAAAATATATTTTATTGGTTATGCTATTACAGTTGCCCCATTTTTTTCTGCTCTCTATTCCCCTGCATCCTGAAACCCCCTCCCACCAGCATTCCCCCTCTCCCTTAGTTCATGTCCATGGGTCATATATATAAGTTCTTTGGCTTCTACATTTCCTATACCATTCTTCACCTCCCCCTGTCTATTTTCTACCTACCATTTACGCTTCTTATTCCCTGCATTTTTTCCCCTATTATCCCCACTCCACCCCCCTCCCCCCACACCGCTGATAACCCTCCATGTGATGTCCATTTCTGTGATTCTGTTCCTGTTCTAGTTTGCTTAGTTCATTTTTGTTTTTGTATTTTTTAGGTTCCATTGTTGATAGTTGTGAGTTTGTTGTCATATTATTGTCCCTAGTTTTGATCTTCTTTTTCTTAGATAAGTCCCTTTAACATTTCATGTAATAAGGACTTGGTAATGATGAACTCCTTGAACTTGACCTTATCTGGGAAGCACTTTATCTGTCCCTCCATTCTAAGTGATAGTTTTGCTGGATAGAGTAATCTTGGATGTAGGTCCTTGCCTTTCATGACTTTGAATACTTCTTTCCAGCTCCTTCTTGCCTGCAAGGTTTCTTTTGAGAAATCAGCTCATAGTCTAATGGGAGCTCCTTTGTAGGTAACTGTCTCCTTTTCTCTTGCTGCTTTTAAGATTCTCTCCTTATCTTGAATCTTGGGTAACATAATTATGATGTGCCTTGGTGTGTGCTTCCTTGGGTTCAACTTGTTTGGGACTCTCTGAGCTTTCTGGACTTCCTGGAAGTCTATTTCCTTTGCCAGATTGGGGAAGTTCTCCTTTGTTATTTTTTCAAATAAGGTTTCAATTTCTGACTCTTCTCCTCTTCTCCTTCTGGCACCCCTGTGATTTAGATGTTGGAATATTGAAAGTTGTCCTGGAGGTTCCTAAGCCTCTCCTCATTTTTTAAATTCTTGTTTCTTCATTATGTTCTGGTTGAATGTTTATTTCTTCCTTCTGCTCCAAACTGTTGATTTGAATCCTGGTTTCCTTCCCTTCACTGTTGGTTCCCTGTATATTTTTCTTTATTTCACTTTTCATAGCCTTTACTTTTTCCTCTATTTTGCAACTACACTCAACCATTTCTGTGAACATCCTGATTACCAGTGTTTTGAACTGTGCATCTGATAGGTTGGCTGTCTCTTCATGGTTTACTTCTAACTTTGGAGCTTTGATCTGTTCTTTTATTTGGGCCATATCTTTTTATCTTTGCTGCCTGTTACATTGTAAGGGGCAGAGCATTAGGTATTCTCCAGGGAAGGGCAACCCACGTCACTGCATTGTGGTGCCATATGTGGGGGCGAGTCCGAGAGGTAACAATGCCACCTGCTCAGCTCTCCTCCAGCTTTAGGTCACTCCCCCACTACCCACAAGCAAATTGGGACCTTCTGGTGCTGATTCCCAAGTGGGTGGGTTTGTGTATGTTCTAGAACCCTGTGGATCTCTCCAACGAACACTTCTGTGAGTCTGGGAATTTCTTCTGCTGCTGCAATCCCCACAGGTTTTACAGCTAGAAATTTTGAGGCTTTCTTTTCCTGCACTGGGACCCTGGGTTGTGTGGTCTGTCTCATTCCCCAGTTGTTTCTACCAGTTTGTACAGAAATGTGGGACTGCCAGGTCCTCCAGCTGCCGCCTTGCTGTGCCTCCTCTTCACCCCGGCTGCCTGTCTTTGCCCCTCCTACCAATCTGAATAAATGTTTCTTCTTTAACTCCTTGGTTGTTGGACTTCCATACAGTTTGATTTTCTGGCACTTCTGGTTATTTTTTGTTTTTAAATTTGTTGTTATCCTTCTTTTGGTTGTGTAAAGATGCAAAGTGTATCTACATACTCCTCCATCTTGGCCAAAAGTCTGACATTTTAAATTTTAATTCCTGTTGAGATCAGTCTGTAATTACTAGATACTGTAGCAGTTCATATTATTCAAATAATGTAAACAAGCTTATTTTATCTCATATTATAATGCTACTTTCCCAGGGAATAGTTGCAGTAGTCACATGTCCATTCCTCTATTTTATCTTTATTTTATTTTAAATAATAGCTATACCTGAATCCTCAGGCAGGCACACATTTTCAACACCAATGTTGAACTGAGGTAAGTAACCACTATACACCCATATACTGGCATGGTGTCACTCAAAATTCAGTGCAAACACCCCTAAATATAGCTGGGAATACTATTCACAGTTCAGTGGATATAAAACTCTCCCCAAAGTATTAAAAACATCTGGATCAAACTCCTTTGAGAAATAAATTGCCACATTTTTAGACTCTGAATTATCAGCTGATAATGACCTCATAAAAACCATGCTAGCATAAGGTTACACACTTTTTGGTTTATATTTGAATATTGAAAAAATTTCTTTTAGGAATTGCATTGACTCAGGTGCCCACAAAAAGGAAAAATCAGTCATGATGTGATTTACAGTCATTGAGGGATCTCACTCAGCCTCTTCCAGAATTTTTCCAGGTTTCAGGAGGGACTTCAGGTCTTAAAAACATGACCACACATGAATGTTCTCTTCGAGGTTTCTTTGCCTAATTTTGGTTTAGTGGCTCACAGATGCCTCTTCCAATGAATGCACCATGTGTAGGGCAATATATGGGACAATAAATGTCATTTACTCAGGAAACCAGAAACAGATACTATTGATGGGGCTAATTACAGAACTAATGACGAAGGGCCTGGTGCATTGGAAAAAATAAATAATTACCTCAGAAATAAGTATTTCAAATCAGTTCAGTGATGATGCCAACACTGATTATTCCTTAGATCTCTAAGTGACATGCAAAAGTCAATGGGACACACTGCTGATGGAAAAGGTACAGCCACTTTGGAAAACAATTGAAATTCTCTTGTGCAAGTGAGCATAAGCATACCTTGTGACCCAAGAATTCCATTCCTGGATATAGGAAAGAAACTTGTGCCAGGGATATAAGACAACTGACTTGGGACAACACAAATGTCCAGTGCTGGAAGAACATATAAATACATTGTGGTATATTTACACAAGGGAATGTTTACACAACAGAGAAAAATGAATAAAGTTCAGCTCCATGCCACAAAATGGATGAATATTAGATTCATAATGTTGAAGAAAAAGCAAGTTGCAGAATGCTGTGTACAATACAATGTCACTTTTTACGAGATTTTATGTATTTATTTTTAGAGAGAGGGGAAGGGAGGGAAAAGGGGAGGGAGATGTGAGAGAGAAACATTGATGTGAAAGAGAAATATCTATCAGTTGCCTCCTGCATGCACCTCAACCCAGGAATGAACCCAAAACCCATGCATATACCCTGGACAGGAAATGAACCAGCCATCCTTCGCCTTGCAGGATGACACCCAACCAACTGAGCCACACCAGTCAGAGCTGGCATAACTTTTATAGAGCTCAAAACAAGCATAGTAAGTAGTGTGTGCTTTAGAGAAGTGGCTATAGCTGAAAAAACCATTGATGGACACAAAATTTACCATTGTGCGGAGGAAGGGGATGAACACATAGATATTATTGCTAATATTCTAGATCTCATATTGGGTGGTGAATTAATTTATTATGATTTTTAATGTACATATATGTCACCTTTTTGTATGTATACATACAAGGATACATATTAGAAAAATCTTTTTAACTTATATCATGGTTTTAAGGTTTAAAATGTTACTTCCCTTGTCTAAATAGTTCTAGGAAACAAATAATAGGTTAGATTCTAAGTATTTCTATTTGTACTTAAAATAGTTTTTGGCTCCTTTACTGGGATGGGGTTGAGGAGAATAATATTACCTGCAGCACCCATAAAAATGCAGTGGCCATTTCTTTTTTTTTTAAGATTTTATTTATTTACTTAGAGAGAGGGGAAGGGAAGGAGAAAGAGAGGGAGAGAAACATCAATGTGTGGTTGCCCTTCATGTGTCCCTCACTGGGGACGTGGCCTGCAATCTAGGCATGTGCCCTGACTGGGAATCGAACCGGAGACCCTTTGGTTCGCAGGCCTGTGTTCAATCCACTGAGCTACAGCAGCCAGAGTTCATTTCTTATTATAAAACATACATATCCACCAACTAAAAAAAAATCATGTTTTCATGAAATTGCACAGAAAATGCTTGGTCAGACTAGAATCTATGAGTGAACCTAGAAAAGGCCCTGGGTGATTTTAGGCTCAGGAGTACTTTATACATCATAATAAGCCATTATATAAAACTTTTTATTATATTTATTTAGCTTCTAATTTCTAAAATAAACCAAAGTGAGTTTGTTACTGTATAAATTCAGTAGGATTGAAATATGTACGTATGATTTATTTCAGCTTAGAAGCTATCCCTCAAGGCATAGCTATCCCCTA